>PVIH01007578.1:0-64667 GCA_004025045.1 Sigmodon hispidus
GAATCCGCCCCTCATAGACCCCTGCAGTTGGTTTGCTCAGTTCACTCAGTTCAGGGTCGCAGTAGGGCTCTTAGTAGATTCCCTGAACAGCAGGGGCTGCGGGTGTGGCCAGGTGCAGAGTTCAGCTGCCTTTTTTTTTTTTTTTTTGGTATTTTTGTTAGTTTCTATTTTATTGATTTTAGCCTCAGTTTGATTATTTCTTGCTGTCTACTCAATTTGGGTTTAATTTCTTCTGTTTCTTATAGAACTTTCAGGTGTACAGTTAAGTTACTAGTATCAGGTCTCTCCAAGTTTTTAAAGTAGGCACTTAGCTCTTAGAACAGCCTTCATTGTGTCTCGTAAGTTTGGGTATATTGTATATTAATATTCATTCAATTCTAGGAAGTCTTTAATTTCTTACTTTGTTTTGACTCATTTTTTATTCAGTAGAGAGTTGTTTAGTTTCATTAACCTTTCTGTTGTTGATATCAAGCTTAATCAGTGGTCGTCAGATAGGATGCAGAGTCTTATTTTTGATTTTCTTATATCTGCTGAGACTTGCTTTTTGTCTGAATATGTGATCATTTCTGGAGTAAGTTCCACAAGATGCTGAGAAGGAATTTTTTTTTTGTGTGTGTGTTTGGGTGAAATGTTCTGTAAATATCTGTTAGGTTCATTTGGTTGATGATGTCAATTAGCTACAACATTTCTTTGTTTAGTTTTTGTGTGATTGGCCTGTATATTGATGAGAGTAGGGTATTTAAGTCTTTATCTGCATAAGGCCCAAGATGTCATTTAAGTTATAGTAGTTTTTCTTTTGTAAACAGGGTGCCCTTGTTTGGGAAACACAGATATTTAGAATTGCAAAGTCCTCTTGGTGAATTTTTTCTTTGATGAGTATGTAGTGTCCTCCTCTATTTCTTCTGATTAGTTTTTGTTTGAAGTATATTTTTATACTTCAGGTCCATTTGCTTGGAATATCTCTTCCCATCCCTTTATACTCAGGTGATGTCTATCCTTGATGTTGAGGTGTGTTAAGGTGTGGTAAGCAAAAGAGTGGATCTTACTCTCTCTCTCTCTCCCTCCCTCCCCCTCTCTCTCCCTCCCTCTCCCTCTCCCTCTCTCTCTCTCCCCGTCTCTCCCTCTCCCCCCCTCTCTTTGTATGCATTGCATGCACATGTGCACTTTTCTTCTTTTGACTTTGCTCTTCTGAGATTATTTCATGTGTTTTCTTGGATGTAGTTAACCTATTAGCTTGTAGTTTGCCTTCTAGCACCATCTATAGGGCTGGATTTTAGATAAATACAGCTTTTTTTTTTCCATGGAATGTTTTGGTTTCTTCATCCACAATGATTGAAAGTTTTGCTGGGTTTGGTAGTCTGGGCTTGTCTTTTAGAATCTGAGGTACAACTATCCAGGCCCTTCTGGATTTTAGAGTCTTCACCAAGTCTTGTATAGTTCTTATAGATTGGCCTTTCTGCTACTTTGTCCTTTTCCCTCAGAGCTTTTAATGTTCTTTTTGTTGTTGCTGTTCTGTACATTTATTGTTTTTATCATTATGTGCTAAGGGGACTTTCTTTTCTGGACCAGTCTATTTGGTATTCCGTAAGCTTCCTATATCTTGATAAACATCTCCTTCTTTAGGTTAGGAAATTTTTCTTCTATGATTCTGTTCAAAATATTTTTTGTGCATCTGACCTGTTTTTTCTCCTTCCTCTGTTCCTATTATTTTTAGGTTAGGTTTTAATAGTGTCCCAGATTTTCTAGATGTTTTGTGCTAGAAGTATTTTAAATTAAAAAAAAATTTTTTGACTGGTATATTCATTTCTTCTATTTTGTCTTTGATGCCAGAGATTCTCGCTCTGTCTCTTGTATTCTTTGGTAAAGCTTGTCTTTGTAGTCCCTGTTTGAGTTCTTAAATATTTTATTTCCAGATTTAACTCAGTTTGAGTTTTCATTATTCTATCTACATTTTCCTTTTTATTCAGTTCCTTCTGTTCTTTGTGTTTTCATAGTTTTCTTTAAGGGATTAATTTCCTATTTAAGGATCTCTATCACATTCATAAAGGCTCTTTTAAGGTCTTTTTATCTTGCGCTTCAGCCATATTGGAATACTTAGGGCCTTCTGTGGTAGGATTGATAGACTGTAGTGGAGACATATTGTCCTGGATGTATATTATATTTTTATGCTGGTGCCTAGGCATCTGGGGTTGAGAAGATTGTAATTCTAGGTGCTGGTATCTGGTCTATGCTAGGTGGGCATTTTATCCCTTGGTTTCTGTTTCCTTTCTGGTTCTTAGGAGAGTGTGGTGTCTGTGTTTCCTGGTAGGAGTCCTGAGAAATGTGTACATTGGGGATTTTAGGTAAACTGTGTTTCTGGGTATTGGAACCTGACACTTAGAACTGGAGATGTACTTGAGGTGGTGGAGGGGCTTTACAAAATGGGGGAATGCAGGGTGTTGCAGCAGGATGTGCCTAATTAATCTCTGGGAATGGGTTTAGAGAGTGACTGGGGCTTCCACTCAGAGGAATGAAGAGGAGGGGAAGATCTGCAGCTGTCTTCCCTGCTTCTGGCCAGAGGGCCCTGTAGATTTCCAGGGGGTGAGTGCCTCCTGCTGCAGCTGGGGACTGCGACAAAGATGTGTGGGAAAGGAAGGGTGTTCTGCTGCAGAGCTGGGCACGAGACTGGGGCATTTGATCTGGAGGAGCAAAAGGAGAGCTGAAGGTCTGCAGTCAGCCTTCTTGCCTCCCTGTCAGGAGGGGCCTATGTGTTCAAAAGGAGTGACTTGACCAGTATATTCTTTATAAACTGCTCCTCTTATTATAGCAGACTGAATCCTTTGTATTCATTGTGATTCTCGTTCATGTGTAAAGTGGCTGCTATTTTTAATTGTAATCTTATTTCTTCATAAACTCTGCAAGATTGGCTAAATAATGAAGGTTGTTGAAACTCAACAGGGAGTGGAAGGGGAGTACAGTTTCCACCATTCGCAGAGACTCTGGTGACAGAATCCAATGTTAGTCACTTTTATCAATTCTCCTGGTAAACTCACTGGCTCTGTGAGTGGATGTAATTCAACTTCCTTCTGCTGGGATTTCAAGTGTATTTCTACAACACTGTCTCTGACAACCACATTGCTTCAGACTATGTGAGGAATAAAATACTCATTAGCTCTTGAGGAAATTGCCCATGGGAGGTGGGAAGGGGTAGCAATGTAAGAAGAGGGAGTTTGGGCGTTAGCTCCTGGAGGGCGGCTGGGTAGCGCCCTGCCTGAAACCTCTTTTGTTTTCTTGGGACCACTGAGTTTCTGTACTTTCCACTGGCTTTTGCTTTTCCAGGATTAATTGCATGTCTGCCATGTGTGGGCACAGGCTCATGCATTTTCTCAGCTTCTGCTTATGAGCTCATGTGTAATAACAGCCTGAAACATGCAAGATTGGTAAAGGACAAAGAATAAAGGGGGTAAGTTCCAAGAAACATTAGCAGGGGTCGGGAATCCTCTAGTGGGGAATTCTCTCCCCACCTGGGCCTCAGTTCCCAGGCCCCTCTTCCTTTTGTCCTTAACAACTTCTTAATGTTGTTCCCAGATTTCTGTAGCCTTTGATAGCTGCTGTGGCACAGGGAGGTCAATCACCTCACTGCTCTGAATTTCATTTCCTGCTAGTACTGACTTGCTCACTGATCAGACCCCTCCCCACCAGAAGTAAGTTTCCTACTTGGGCCTGGCTGTTCCTCTCTGCTAGGCAGCTTCTGCAGACCTGCCCTGTTTGGTGTGAATACAAAGCTAGTCTTGCTTTTGTTTCTCACTTTCCTGTGGATTACTGTGCTCCCGTTTCATGTACAGCCACACATGGATAATCTGAGCCTATCAGCTGAGCATTGGAGGGACAGTAACAAGGCTGCAGCCAAACTCTGACAGCTGGAAGGTAGCAGAAAATAAGCCAGAACCTACGAGCTAAAACTATTAGCAGAGGAGACCACAGAGAACCTGAGGGGCAGAGGAAGAGAGAGGGCCTGATCCGTTCTCCCCACCACACACACATACACACACATGCTGGGACTGAGCACTGTTTTTTCTCTGGAGAAAACCACCAAGAAAGATCCTAAAGGGCAATCTTTTTAAGACATTTCCCTATTTCTGGGTCAGTGTTTGTTGTTTTTTTTGGAAACAGCAAACCCTGGTTTCTTTTTTCACTAATGAGTAGATTTCTTGTGCATGACCATGAGCCAAACATACTAGTGCATTTGTTGTTTTTTCTTAGGTTAAAGAACCACATCTAACCACAAACTGAACTGCCCTTCAGAATACAGAGTAAAGCTGACATTTATCTAGTTATCACTGGCGCTGGGAATGGTGGCAGTGTTGTACAGCGCAAATTGCATTTAAACAACTGACAGTGCTGAAGGATCTAGGCATAGAGGAAAACATCCCAGGGAATTTAGACACTACCAGAGCTGCTAGCAAAGGCCAGGGCTGAGGTCAGAGTTTCACTGTGCCTTATTTATCTCTTAACACTTAAGTACCCCTTAACCCATTGTCTTTAGAATAATGGGACTTGGAACAAGATAGTACAAAGGCCAGAATGGGTAATCTCATTGACTCTAGGGGTCTTTTCAGATTCCAGTAAAAAGAAAAGTCAGTTTGTCACCTTCACTAGAAAGATGGAACCAATAAATTAAGGATCAAAGTCCCCTAGTTAGCTAAAAGCAAAAGAAAACTTATCTTAATGACTTTTCTGACAAAAGTACTTATATACACATGTATATATTCATCCATATGCACAAGGCCATGTAAGAGGAGTAAACGTAATTATCACCGAGCAAGGGAGTAGGGTGCAAATATTAGCCGTACGCCATCATAGGAAGTCACTTTCCATTCTTTCAAGGAGGTCAACTAAGAGGGCTGCATTAACTGAGGAATCCTCACTCATAAGCGTTAATGTGGGGCTGGGTTGACTCAGTCAGCAAAACACTTGCTACATAAGTGCCCACATAACAAACTGAGCATGGCAGCGGGGAGTGCAAGTATGAACACTGTGGGAAGGATCTTAGAAGCCTGATGGCAAGGAAGTCAGATTTCCAGTGCTGAGAAGATGGAGACATGCAGGGTCCTGGAGTTTTCTGACCAGCCAGCCTAGCCAATTCAGTGACTTCAAGGTTCAGTAAGAGACCATGGCCCCCAAAAAATGAGATGGAATGTAACTAAGGAACAGGCTAACCATTCTCTGTACCTGATGCTGACCTCTGGCCTCCAAGCACATGTGTATGTGTGCTTATTAATACTCTTGTGTCAAAAAGTCAAGTATTTGTTGAAAGAAACTTTTTTGTGATTCCAAGTATCAACAGTCCTAATTCAAGAAGAATCATATTTATAAATGAGGAATGGGTGATTTATCCAGTCAGTGAAAATACTGCAGTGCATATTGTGGGTAAACGTGATCAGAAGTCTTGAGAGCCTGGTGTCAGGGATAATTTGATCAGTACATTGTAGCCAACAACACATTTTAATATGCCATTTACACCTCTCAACACTGGTCACTGCTAGGGCATTGAATTCTGCAGACCAGCCGTGAACTTAGAAACATACTACACTTCCCCAGCCTGAGGAGTCATTCCCAGTTGTTCCCACAGAAGCTTTCACCTGGCAGAACCAAGTCATATGATTGTCCCCTAGCCAGAGGTTGTATAAAAGAATGGCCTCACCCTGGTTCTGAGGAAGCAGACTATGAAGCATGGTCCCCACACTCTGGGGTGATGGCATGACTCTGTACTGGTGTGTTGGGTGTAAAGGACTCTGCTCTGGGTTATATTTCCTAGACCATTTGGGGGGCTGTGTTTGCAGGGAAGGTGGATATCCTGACACGACACCCAGCCTGTGTATGCTTGCTCACTATTGAGCCAAAGGTGTTCCCAACCCATGCCCCTGCATATGTGGTGTCCACTTAGTACTCTTACTGCTTTGCTCTGCCAGGGATGACACAGCCCTCCTTTGCTGAGCCAGGACTCGGCCAGGAAAGTAAAGTGGCTGATAGTTAGGTTTCAGTGAGAGAGAAAAGAGGCCTACACATCCTCACTGGTAGACTGACAATATCCACATCACTTCAAGCATCTGCTAGGCTCCTGTGTCTATAAGACTTGTACTTCTAGGGTTTTCTGAACTAAAAACATGGCACATTAAACAGTATTCGTAAAAGTAAAGCTAGGGTCACATGTGGAGAGATTAGTGAAAACCTTCAGCAAACTGTCCCTTCAGTAACTATGCTCCCCTTTTATGGCCTGAATTATTCAAATACAATATATCATACAAGGAGTAATATTTATTAGAGCAAGGACTCACAGATACAATTCAATTCTAGGAGATTCGGAACTTCTGCGCTGGACGTTCAGCCTCCTCCCAGAGAAAGCAGGAACAAAAGCAAGGCCCACGGGTCAATGTTCCTGGGTCTCCATTGATCCTGGCCACACCACATCAGGGGCTGGATCTTCCAAGGTCATTAGGATTTCCCGAGGTCACTAGTGCTTTCTTGGATAACATCACCATTCCACTACATCTCCCCCTTTTGTCTAACTAAGAAAGTTTTAAACTAAGTATAAAACTATACACTTTAGGGATCATCACAAGATAGTGTCTAGGGGAGGGAAAGGCACTAACATAAGTAAGATAACACTATGACTAACAAACAACAAATACAGAGTGTATCTCAGATGTCTAGAATATAGATAAGAGGTAATGTACAGGGATTACTTCAAAGCTATATATCTAGAATAATAAGAATCCAATAGTGAATGTTCTTTGCTGAAATATGAAATGATAGTAACCTTAATTATCTAGCCCTCAACACCATCAAGACCTGAAAGGGAATAAATATTACCTGAAGGTTGGAGGCACGAGAGAGTAACTTCCAAGAATTAGGAGAGGACAGTTAGCTACATGGACAGTCACCCACAGCTTCTCTGTGCAGTGGGAGCATCCACCTTTTTGGCTGCAGGCCTAGGATGTCTGACAAATCTCTTCAGAAGCAGGGTATTTTGGGAAGAGACCATCTTATCCTGTCCAGTCAGGCTTTGACCATCTCTGTCCTTTATCCTGCTCATCTAGATTGGACAGTGTGCATGCTGACAGCAGTTGGGGCAAGGGCAGTCCTTTGCCCATCAAGCCATTATCCGCCAAAGATAATCTCTTTGTGAGATGTCTGTGATGCTCAACACCACCTCAGGAAAGGAGCAGTGATGCCAGGAGTTGTTGTGTCTCTCATGGCCGAATTCTGGATAACAAAACTTTAATGTTTTGCCATATTCTCTAGGTCTATGAAGTGGTTAAAGACACCTGTCTATCTGATATATTCTAGCATGTTTCTGGGAAGCCTGAGTATCCTGTTACATGACAAATCTGAGTAGCAGTGATCTGAAATTCTAATCTGTTGTAGAAGGTTTCCCAGCCTGTTTGTGGCTGTAGGTTCGGACCTTGCCCGCTGCAGCTATTGTCCCCCAATGAAATGAATTAGACACTTATATTAACTTCATACTGTTTGGCCCATGTCACAAGCACATTACTAGCTAGCTCTTTGATCTTAATTCAACCCATTTCTTGTAATCTACTAATCTACCTGCCATGTGGCCCATCCCGTGGTTCACCTATATTTCTTACATGTCTCTTCTTTGGGGGTCAGATGGCGACAGTGTAACTCCACCCTCCTTCTACCTGTCTCTCCTTTGATTTTCCACCCACTTCTATGGTGCTGCACTTAGGCCAAACCAGTTCCTTTATTTGCAACATACAGAGAACATTCCACCACACTTCTTCTTTTCTGTCTAATCAAAAAGGAAGGTTTCAATTTCCATATAGCAAAATTACAACAGAACAGCTCTCAAGCAGGAATTACAGTCACAATATCCAGTCTATTTGTATTCACAAAATTAAAGAGAATATTCCATTATCTACCTTATCATTGTGAGTCTAAAGTTTCATATCTAATATACCTTTTAAAGTAAAAAGAACTATACTTATAATTATTAAACCTTCAACCACATCAAAGACCACAGAAGGATATAATATTACTCAAATAAACAGGAAGTGCAAGCAACTTCCAAAGTCTAGAAAATGACAGAGATGACACCTGTCTGCCTGGACAATCACCCAAAGTTCCTTTGTAATGCTGGGGTACCATCTTCAGCCTATGTAGCCCAAAAGTCTCTGGCATACCTTTCAGTGATGCAGGAAATCTGACACAGTCCATCAGTTGCTTGTCCTTGTGTCCTGAAGAATGCCTGGCAATTTTTTCTGCAAAGCAGGAACCCAAAGGACCATCTTGGCTTGTTCTGCCAACGTTCAGAAGTCACTTTCCTATGGAACCTGCATGTCCAGTTTATACAGCATACTATCAAGCAGTCAATACCAGAACAGTTTCTTGTCCAGTGGCTAACTGTTGCTACAAAGTAAATTTCACATGAAGTTTCTTCAATGCCCATCATTTTCCTGAAATACATTGGTGCTGCCAGGAGTAGACCTGTCTCACTGTCCAGAAAAGTCTAAGTTCTTAAAATAATTTAAATGCCATATTCTGCATGTCTTTGAAGTGTTTGAAGACTACCTATCTAATTGAAATATATCTTTGCATACCTACAAAAACCTAACTAACATGACTATAAGTTTGGTTATCATAGATTACTATTAATCTGCATTTCTCAATTACACATCACAATTTTAAATGAGTTACATCAGCATCATACCTTAATCAAGAGTAGAAAAATACATACAGCAGAAAAAAATTGACCTTAAGTTTATATCAATAAATCAAAATACACTTATCTTTTCTAATCATTTCTATATCATATCCCCCTTTTAAAAAAAGATTGACTATGACCATTAACCATTTATAATGAAAACAAACATTAATAAGTAATATTTTGGGAAATTGGATGTAGCTTTCTTTCTTTTACTACTTCCTGCTGACAAAGGACATTGTTGATCTCATGGGGTCTTAAGGCTGGATCATCTCAATTGGCATCTTGAAAGCTGATCTTCCCATCAGAGAATTTCAGGTGGCCTTGGCAAATGAAACCACATTTGCCTGTAATCAGTCCACAGGTTTTGATCTTCTGTGGAGACCAAAACAGAAACTCTTTTTCCCAAACAACATATTCATATAAACAGATTTCAAAGTCAAGATATCTTTAAAGTATATGTATTTGTTTAACTTAGCAGCCTTAGCAATCAATTGTCTTTCTGCAGTTAGCTCATTAAAAGTTAAAAAATGAAAAGAAAACACAATAACCATAATCCAGACTCTCTGTTTATCTGCCATATTTACATGGCTTTTTAAAATCTTTATTTTTTATTTCTCCTTTTAAAGGGTTTTCTTTACCCCCTTTTCCTTCTCTCAGAAGCCTATGCATATTTTACATACATTGTATCCCCGTTTAAAGGTTTTGTGAGTATAAATCTGTTTTATTGAGATTTCTTAATCATTTTCCAACCAGAAGAGCTTTTAAAATGCTAGGATCACTATGATTGCTGACTCTGCCCCTTTTGATGGCTTTTCAATATGGCGGAAGAGCCTGCTGCATCTCTCTCACTGCCAGCAACGAGAGCAGACTCAGGAAATGCTACTACCAGAAAAACCCGTTTCCTTTCTGTCCAGTGTAAGCAGAAACCTTAAATCAATTACACTTATGTCAAGCCTTCTGTGAAACGTATGGGTTTAAGCTGTGTGCTGCAGACGTGCCATTTTTAAATTCCCGCCTGAACACCACGCTGTCTCTGTACCATAAATCAATTCAAATATGCAATTTCAGAAAACAACATTGCCTCTGTTGCAGTGGTCTAGAACACTTTTTAAGCTTTTTAAACTTTCTTAGGCTTTATGCAGGTATTCCACACTAATCAACTAAATGACTGAAGCTCACACTGGAAGAATAGGCATCTATAAATGAGTGTACAGTTTCTAAATAATGACTTCAAGTATGATGATCTTACGAACATTAACCAGGGTAAATGTATGGTGCAAAGTGACAACAGTATGCTAACTATCATTGTACAAAATATCTAAACAGAGGTATACAAAAAATCTTATACATATATAATAACTATTGTAATTATATATTATGACTAGTATAAATAAACAGGTAGAAATTGCATGATGGAAATGACAATAATGCACTTAATATGGCATTAATGTGCAAGATATTTTAAACAGAGGTAGAAATGTGCAAAATAGGGCAATTATACATTCAATTTTGTATCAGTATACAGATTACCTTAAAACAATTTCAGATTTAAATTTGATTATCTCAATCAAACATATAAAATGATTTCACATTTGTATCAATATACAAGTGTATCAGTGCAAATTGTCTTTGGCTATATTTGTCTAATAATTATTTAGAGGTAGATACAATAATCTACCTATTGTGATGATGTATTACATATTTAATAAAATCTGAAATATTGAGGAGACAGCACATAGTCAAGTCCTAGGCAGAC
This sequence comes from Sigmodon hispidus, assembly GCA_004025045.1. Lineage (NCBI taxonomy): Eukaryota > Metazoa > Chordata > Mammalia > Rodentia > Cricetidae > Sigmodon > Sigmodon hispidus. The sequence goes on from PVIH01007578.1 coordinate 10,464, forward strand.
AGCTCAGGAATTTCTTGATCCTTGACAAAGACAAACAGCTGAGATTCAATAGCACACACCTTTATTCCCAGCACTGGGAAAGCCAGGAGTGGTGACCTCCACTCTTAATCACATAACTCCAGAGACAGAGCTTACTCTATTTCTGTGAGTTCAAGGCTAGCTAATAGAGTAGTTCACACCTTTAATCCTAACCTATATTGGATACAGCTGACAAAAAGTTTATATAAGGCCTCTTAGAAACCCAGCAGAGGCAGGAAGCGACTGGCAGGAGCAACCAGCAGAAGTGACCAGGGGTGAGGCTGAGGAAGTTGCAAGACAGCTGGGTGAGAATTGACATGGTGCTTCCTCTCGCAGACATTTCAGCTATTCCTGGTATTTGGTTCTGAGTCTCATTTAATACAATCCATGTTCATGCAACTATATTTGGCGTCCAACTCTGGTGCATGAATTCCCCCAAAAAGCTTCTTACCGGCCAGAACAACATGTGACCAGAGGAGTAATTATTGGCTGGTTAGGCTGTGAGTTAGCCCCCAGCTTTACGTAGATCTGGCCACATGTGTTTTCATTTCACTTTTACCTGGGTTTTTTTTTCAGACAGTGGCCTCTTTTTCCTGGTCGGTTCTGGGTTCTTTCTCTTTCTGGACCCCTCCTTAGGCTGCTGTCACACTAGGTAGCTGTCCCACTTCACAACCATTTGAATTGTCACTGACAACTAGATTGGTGAATACATTAGATTTTTTTTTTAAGGGGGGAATTTGTTTAAGGCAATGGAGAGGACCTGATTAATTGATCAAATCTAGATAATTTGATAGTGGAAACAGTAAAAGAAAAGATAAATAAAGTAGATGGGATCATCCTCATAATGTTTATTATGAATATTTTTTGTTGTTCGACTTCTGTTTTATCATTGAAGAAGTCAATGTGAATGTCAAGAAAGAAGTCTTTAAAAAATCTATTAAGAGAGAACTCAAAGATACCCAAACACAAATAGAGGAGTATAAAGAACAGACCTTAGCAATGTCATCTAAGGCTACAGAAAAACAGCCTAAGGTTATCAGATAGCCAACACAAATATACACAGTAATCATTAAAAAATTGCAAAAAGATTAAGATATTAGAGAAGTTAATTGGACTCCGGTACAAATGCTAGAACTAAAAAGGGTAAAAGATGTGATTATGACATATGGGATGCATTCACTCAATAGCTGATCATCTTGCAACCAGTTCATCTCTAAGGACTGGTTAGATATGGTTATGCTGGTGTGGAAGCAGGGCCACTTTTACAGTGGAAAATATGGTGGAAGGAGGAGGCTAAAATAACCTTTAGAACAAATAAAAGAACAAAGAAGCAGAGCCAGGGGCATAGAAGTCTCCTTAGACCAACTTCTTGGGGAAGGACAATGTTCTGATATTGAAAGGCAATCCTTATATGATGAACACACTCTTGATTTCTGCTGCATGGCAGCACTAAATGCTTGGGATCAGATAGAAGAAGTAAGAAAGAAAACTGAATCATTCACAAAAATAATTCAAAGGCCAAAGGAAACTTGTACAGACTTTTTGCAGAGATTATCTGCAGCAGTAAATAGGATAGTATCAGATTTGGAAGCAAGCCAAATAATAATCGAATCCCTGGTTTTTGTGAACGCTAATAGACAGTGTTAAAAAAAGAAGAAGATTGTTAAAAGCAAGGTCAGCATCCTTAGAGGATTGGATTCATGAAGCAATTAATGCAGATTTTTATGAAGGTGATGATAATTGGGTAGGAGAGGTCATTTCTAGAGGTATAAGAAAAGTGCAGAATGTTAAATGCTATAATAGTGGAAGGCAAGATCATATACAAAGAAATTGTAATCACGGTGTTACCAGAAACAGTGCCTTTGTTAGGAATAATTCCAAGAGAACACCCCTCCATCCTAGAGTATGCAGGAGGTGTGGAAAAGGTAGACACTGACTAATGAATGTCAGTCAACAAAGGACAGACAGGGTAACATTTTGCCTTCAGGAAACACCCTGTGGGAGCCGTTGAAAGTCTCTAAATCGCCCAAAACCCCCATATCAAATCCAGTTCAGGATTTTCCTATCATCTCAGAAGAAACCCCTTCCCAGAGTGATCAAAATACATAATACCTATTATAAAAATCCTGTTGCTGGATAATAGAAAACCTATAGAAGTGAGAAAAAAATCAAGAGAAGCTATAAATCAAAACTGATAAAGACTAGAAAGGAAACCTCCCCAGAGCTAGGTTTGGGGAAGGGTTTTGCTTTTGTTTCCACAGCTGGGTGAAAATTGACTGTAGTGCTTCTTCTCTCTGATATTTCCACCATCCTCGATATTTGGCTCTGAGTCTCATTTAATACAATCCGAATTTGTGCAGCTACAACCTATGTCTATACTGTTGTTCTATTTACAACCCAAATTTAACTTGTAACTTCCCTATCAAAATGATAATCATCCATAATCCTCAGAGGAAAAAGCTTAACAGAGGAGGGGCATAGTTTTTCATAGGGTTGCTTCCTGTTGACTTGTGGGCGATGGCATCTCTGTGGAGTTCTGTAAAACTAAAACAGTGGTTAGGTCCTAATGGGTTGACTATGAACAATTATAACCATTCTCAGAGTACTGGGTAAGTCCATCTGGAAATCTTATTGAAGGTGCGACATGAAGCTATCTTACAACTGTCCTGAATGGTCTATATTTCAATAGTGATCATTGAGTCATGTGCAGAAGGTTCTTTCTTTCTCTGTCTCTGTGTCTCTCTTTTTTCTTTTTTGACATGGTGGAGGCCCCATCTTCCTTCTGGATTCTTTGAAGAGTGCTAGTAGGAGAAATTGTTGTTTATAGTGGAAAACCTAAGAAGTATTAATATCAAGTAAAGATTTTGTGCTCTGAGTTTGAGCCCCAGAATCCATTTGATTGAAGGAAAAGAATCTCCTCTGTGCCGTCTTCTGACCTCCACACATGTCCCAGGGTAGATGACTATCTCCACACATACACTACCCCAACACAAATAAATAAATGTAACTGTTAAAAATTCTCATAAATGCTTTAAATGAGAATTCGAATTTTAACACAATTCATTTTCTGTAAACACAAAATGCATTTCTGTGAATTAATTTAAAATACCTATTTTTGGAATACACGTCTTTTGTTTTCAAGGACAATGTTATCTTTGGTTGTTTGCTAGTGTGCAGAACTGTGGTAATTAACATGTATTGTCAACTTGATAGGATCTAGATTCATCTAGAAGACAAGCCTCTGCATGTGTCTGTGAGGGATTCTCCAGAAAGAAGTCTCTGGCCAGCCTAGTCCCAGACTTTCCAGCATCACAGTCCAAATATGCCTGCCTTATCTGGACCAGCAATTCCAAAGTCCCAAAGAAACAGATAGATGCTTGTATTAATTTCATCCTGCTTGGCCTATGTCTCAGGCACATTTCTAGCTAGCTCTCTTGTCTTAATTCAACCTATTTCCATTAATCTATCCTGCCATGTGGGCTGTAGTTCACCTGTATTCCTTACATGTTACTTCTTTTGCGGCCACCATCTTCCTGCCTTAGGTGCCTTAGGCGGCTGAATTGTGCCTGTCTGACTCTGCCCTCCTTTACCTATCTATGCCTAGATTTCTCTGCCTTCTTCTATGATGCCTGACATAGGCGAAAACAGTCCTTTATTCACAGCATAAAGACATCCCACATCAAATTGACATGCCCCCAAGTACTAAACCTGTAAGAAGAAGGTAGCTGAGCAGACGGCTTCTTCCTCTGTTTCTTGACTGGGTACAGTGTAGCAAACTGCACAGCTCCAGCTCCTGCTGCCTCTGGCTCCTGTGGCTCACAGGCCTGAATACCTACAAACTGTGAGCCAGGGTGTGAGCCAAAATCAGCCCTTCTACTCGTCACTTTCCTCACTGTGTGAGAAAAATAACTAATGCCGCACATGCTGGGAGCCATTGCTGTTCCCAGGGGGCCTGACTTGAGTCTGTTTGGAGGCATCTCACATTCTTCCTTGTCTGAGTTCCCTTCTGTCAGCTTCTGATTTTTCCTAAGAAATAATAAAAGGGGCCTGGAAGGCTGTCAGTATCTTATCCCCATGAAATGCTTGAGGAGAGTATAAGGATTGGTTACAAGAAAAAATACTTTATACAATTAAGTAGTTGGCTGTAATTTCTGGTATCATGGATTCACTGATATAGTAGGGGTCAGTATACAGATATATTGTTTCAAGGACAACTTTTGCAATAAACAGATTTATCCATAGTTCATTATCCATTAATGAACACCAGAATGAATGGTGTTCATTAGCAACTATTTAATCAGAGTTGTTTGTTACAAAAGATAGCATGTGTGTGTGTGTGTGTGTGTGTGTGTGTAACAGAGACATAGATAGATAGATAGAGATGAGAGAGAGAGACAGACAGAGAGAGAGAGAGAGAGAAAGAGAGAGAGAGAGAGAATGTGGACCTTAACTGCACATAAAATGCTCAAACATTCTTATTTCTTTGGTGATAATAAGGTAATTAATGAGGTAAGACAACTGGGCCTCCAGGCAGGAGCTGGGTTCCACTGGGTAACACAGATCTGTCTTGTTTTATTGCTGGGATTTGTCCAGCATAACTGAGATGTGGGCAGGCACTCCCACTTGAGGGTTCCATCCTGGGCTCAGGCGATGGCACATCCAGAGCTGTAGGTGGTTTCAGTTTGTAAGACCCAACTCTAGAGGAGTGTCTGATGGGGATGTATGGGCCTTGCTGTCTGTTTTTCTGCTCCCAGCACCTGCTCATTTCTACAGATGTCACCACACACCCATGAAGATAGAACTACCACCAGTGTTTTGAATGGGGCTGGTGTGAGGTACTATTACCTAACTTATAAGTTTCTACTTCCCTTCTGATATCTGTCTCTTGGGTGCCAGACCTCCATTCTGAGGTCTACAGAACAGTTTCCCTAAATATTCTGAAGACTTTTCTAACTTAGCTCCCCCAAAAGAACCCATGATCTCCTCCAGGACATGACAGATGAACTGCTCTCTACTTGTGAGCCACTCCAAAGGGAAGAGCCTCCAGACTTCCCCCATCCCACTTCCAGCCCCCTCTTCATGCCCACATTCATCTCCACAGACATGTCTGTAGTGGATTCAAGCACCTCCCTAACCTTAGGGCATGGCATCTGGGCCAGCACAAGTTTGGGGGTCACCTATGACCTTTGAAATGCTAACATTTGGGCATGGCCAAGAACAGCTAAAAGATCAAGCTCTCTCTCTGCTTTACCATCACCTGGAAGGAAGATCTTTTCCATCCAGATGAGAAGATCATTCCAGCATTCCTCCATTATATGTTGTAAGTTTTTTAAAATAAATATCGGCATATTAATCCATTTCCCTGTGATTATTATTTAGGCTACATGTGTCTGAGTCTGGACCTCTCTCTATAGGTTCTGTGGCATCAAGAGTTCATTATTACTCACTTTTCTTAAAATCTTGTAGAAGCCATGATTTTTAGGCGTGTTAATTAGGCTGCATGAGCTGATCATGACATGTATTATATTTATGGCTTTCGTCTTAACCATTTGCTGAGAATTTGCGATCCATTCTCTCAACATGGAGTGTCTTCTTTCCTTCCTTCCTTCCTTGCACTTCTTTGATAAGTCTTTAGCTTCGCAGGTCTAACCTACCCTCAGAAGGCCACAGTAAAGAGAGGACAACTGGAATGGGTGTTCTGCATGTGGCCAGCCTGGAACTGATCCCCACGCAGCTCTCTTTGCAATGGCTCAGAATGTCTTTCCTGTCTCTGCCATGTCCCCTTCCTGTGAATGGGATTGGCAGTTCCTGTGGGTTTCTATAGCTTCTATCAGATTGTCCCATTCTGAGTTTACATTTATCAGTTCAGTTTGGAATAAAACTTCTCCTGGGAGGCTTGCCAGTCCCTGAGCTTTATCAGAAAACCTGTCTGGGTCAGAGTGAAGAAGCCTAGGAGACAGAATGCCCCCCTGGTGGAAATTTGACTGTAACTAGATTAACTATATGAAACACCTGTCCTAGGGGCAGGTCAGGGCTTCATAACAGTGAAAGCCCAAAGAAGAAGTCTCTAATGCTTTGTACAGACCCAGAAGATCCTTCAAGAGAGCTTAGCAGGCCATTGTTGCCAGTGGCCCCAGACATCAAGCATCGAGCACTCCTTGGCTAGTGACTCCATCTGGGTTTTCAGTTCTCTCAGCTAGTTTTCTTATTACTATGGCAAAATATCTGGCTAAAACCTTAGATGGTTTCTTCTGAGTCTCATTTTGAAGGTAAAGTGAGGATAGAGAGGGCAAAGGGGGTCATGGCAGCAGGGTCACGGGGCAGCTGGTCACACTGTGTCCATAGTCAGGAAGCAAGAGAGATGAATACTGGTCCTTTCCAGTCTAGGACTCCAACCCACAGAGTGGTGATGGCCACATTTAAGGAGGGTTTTCCTACCTCAGTCAACCCAATGCAGAAGCTCACTCACAGAGAAGGCCAGAGGTTTATCTCCTAGTTGATTGGGGTGAGTATTTTTCATTACCTACCTTGGATCAGAGGGTGATCTGTGTGGGAGAGCATGCTGCCTGCCCTCAGTTAAGGGGTCAGTGCAGTTAGTGATCAGTTTCTTTGGTGTTTTGGTTTCCTGACTTGACTGACTTGGAGGGCAAAGCCAGCTGGCAAAGGCTTTGGTATGCAGATTCCAGTGTGAAGCTCTTGGTGTGAAAGCTGACTGAATGCTCTGCTCTCCATGAGCTTTCCTTCTGCTTCCCCTCAGGGATGAGCTACTGGCTCAGGAACTGCTTTCACAGGAATTGTTCAGAGATTTGTGCTCTTCTCAAGCCCTGGGCTCTCCTGAGGTTCATGCTGACATTTGCCTGGTTTCCTCAGCTCCTGCATCTCCGCCTACTCCTGCTTCCCCAGTCTCTCTACCTCTGGGATCAGTTACTGTCCCACCAAGACGCTCTGCTGAGCCCCTCTTATGAAATACTTTCAAGACCTTACTTTATAGGCAACATTCAAGTATTTCCTTAACTACCAGAAGATATTTATTACTCCTCATATTTCTTAAATATTCATTAAATATTTAAGTCTTAAAACTTACTTTCTTTTAATGGCTAAAAGAAAAAATTCCCTGGATATCTTAAGAGAGACAAAGTTGCTTGCTTTTTAGCCTGAAATATTTTCAAAACACATACATGGAAAGAAAAGTGTTTGTTGACCTAGTTTCTAGGTCATAGAATCTCAGTGCAATTATTCTAGCTGGCATTTTGATGGCCAGTGGAGCATGAGATGTCTGCATCTGACCCCCTCTCTCATGATTTGCATTATGTACGAATTCTTTTCCATGCTTCTTTCATAGTATTATTGTATGCCTAGAAAGTCTGGAGGACTTGAATGGAGGAGTGTGTTCCTGAGGAGTCTGTAACCTGTTTCCACTCATTGTTGGGGAAAAGAAGGAGCTGAAAACAAGAGTGAAGTCTTTCGGAACTACACCATCCAGATATGAGACCCAAGTGACCTCAGGAGCTAGGCTGGTACCCACATTCTGCTGCCTATGTCATTGCTATGATGGGGGTCTGTGTGATCACACAGTCAAGTGTCCAGTCAGCCACCCCAAAATGGCTTTTATTTTAAAAATTTTGTTACCAGTGTTTTGTCTGTATATGTGTGTATATGAACATGGCTGTCAGATACCCTGGGATTAGAGTCCCCAGTGGTTGAGAGTCACAGAGTTGGTGCTGGAAATTGGAACTAGGTATGCTGGAAGAGAAGCCAGTGCTCTTGACCACTGAGACATCCCTTTAGCTTCCAGAACTAGCTTTCTTTCTTTTTGTCATGGTCTCTTTGTCTTTAATTGTTTGTTAGTGCTACATACATGTTTGTATAAATGTACAAATATAGAAATACAACCTGCTGAGTCCATTTAGTGTTATTTATATGCATATGATTTCAGGGCTTGACAGTTGGAGTTGGTTAACCATTTAGGAGGTTCATACCTGGAGATGACTGATTCTTCCTGAAGTCCTTAGTTGCCTATAGTTTTTTGTAGAGGGTGAGATTTCTTCTTTTCATAGTAGTTTGTCTGTTGGTGGTGTTATTGTTTTGATCTTGCTAGACAGCCATATTGCTGAGATATCAGGGGTGTGTCTTCCCTGTCATTTATAGAAGACACAGCTTCACAGCAGACATCTTAGTCTTCTGGCTCTTACAACCCTCCCATCACCTTTCTGTGATATTTACAGAGCCTTAGCATAACTTATGTTGTGCATTTATGCATTGGGGCTAGGTATCCCATAATCACTGTTCTCTGCATTTTGACCAGTCGTGTTTTCTGTATGATCTTTGTTTCCTGCCAAGAGAAGCTTTCATGAGGAGTAAAAACTATATTTACCTGTGAGTAGAAGGATAAATATTTAGAATGCAGTTAGGAATTAGGTTGGATTGGTAAAGTGGTGCTGGTAAGTTCTCCTTTAAGATCCATGAACTCACTATTCTTGGGTACGGTTTTCCCCCTCCTGAGTGATTCTTAAGTCCAATTAGACAGCTGTTAGTTACCAGGAAGATATGAGTGCCACCTTCCAGGGATATCTTGCCTTGCTGGCCATGAACTAGGCTTTCTTAAATGATGACAGAATGCCAATAGTTGCATATACCCCCTGAACATATCACTGCCACCAAAATTTCCATTGTTCAGAGTCAGATCCAAGGTGGACTTCTTGTTGCAGATTTCCCATTACCTCATGTTTTGATGACATTTAACAAATCTTTTTTTTCTTGATTGACAACTCCAGAATCACATTTTCAAACGGAAAAACAAATTCTCAGGAATGTTTCATCCTGGTCTCAAATGTCATACTTTAGTTCTTGCTTCTTATGCTTCAAACTCTGGACAGTAGCATTTTTAGTATTTTCCCCTTTATATGGTCAATTCCTTTATCTCCCAAATACTTGTTAAGCAGTTGCTTTATAAAAGAGAATGAACTCAAAAGGAGGGACGTGAAACTGAACTGCTGGTGTCTACAGGGATGAAGGAACAGAAGTCGTGTGACACAATGGTCAAGGCTTGGGCTTTTTACAGCGGATCCCAGGCTGTGAGCTGGTTCCGTAGGTAAAAGCACATGCTGTACAGCCCAGGTAACCTGAGTTGATCTCTGGGGCTCACATAAAGGGGGAGGGAGGGAACTGACTCCACAAGGCTGTCCTCTGGCCTCCACAGGGTACGTGATGTGCACACATGCACACGCATCCCCCGCCAATTGAAGAAACAACAAACCAGAGACTGGAAATTATTATGATGACAAGATGACTGAGTGGGTACAGAGCCTTGCTGCATAAGTATGGTGCTATGGGTTCAATTTCTGGAGCCCATGTGGTGGAGAGAAGTGATATATACTCCTGTATATCATCTAAATTCTACGTACACACTGTAGCATAACCTCTTCTCACTGCTGCCAGGAAATCAATGCATCCAAAAAGAAAAAAAATGTCCTGGAAAAACTAACTCTTAAGCAATGTAGACTGAGTGCCCAGATGCTGGAGGGTGGAGGATTCCTCTCATCTTCTCCTGAGATGGAGACAAAGGTGTGACCATTTTAGATGTATCCAGGGTCCAGAAACTGCCTATCTGGTGCAAGTTCTCTCTACCCATCTCCACCCTTTCATCTTAAATTGAAACCCAGTAATTTCAGACTTGTTATGAGCTAGTCTTACAGATTCAAGATCACTACCTGGAGAGGTTTGAGCTTGGGAAAGCTCCCTTCTGGGTTTTCATATTGCAGTAGGACCAGATTCTGAGTCAATCTGGGAGAGAACCATGAAAATACTTTTATCTTTCCTTTGAAAACTTTAAAATAAGTTTATAGAAAGGATGGAGCCATAGCAAGTTAATTACCCACATATCCCCTGACCTGCTCAGAGGATACCATCTTCTTAAAAGTCATGAGTGTCAAAGCTCATCAAAGCTTTCCCATTGGTCTTTCATACAACAGAGCAAGAAAGCTTTGGTGCTCCTGAAGCGTGGACTCTTTCCAGGTTGGTGGTAGGTCTGGGAAGCCTGGCTATGATGCACTCTGGCTGTAAGAAAATCCATGAAACACTCAGGTTACTTTCTGGTATGTATGTGCTGAGTTCTGTCCTGAGAGGTGAGGATGTCTGCTTTTGGGCATTCTGACCAGGTTCAGCACTCAACAAACACAGCTCCCTTTTTGGCACAGACTTTCTGGCATGCGCCTGATGAGACTGTATATCTTATCATAGCCAAATAAGATATGTTTCCATTCTTTCCACACCACCTGCTTCATTTCTGAAAATGCTGTGTTTCTGTTTTGGAACAGATATATTTTCAGCGGGAGAAGTGAGCTTTTTATGATGTGTTGGGGGTTGGGGGGTTGGCCTACCCATGATGGTGAGAGATGCCTGGAGTACTGCTCATCCAGACAGCAGTTTTCACCAGATGGCCTGCCAGTGCATATGCACGCTCATTCCACTGGTGTCTCTGTGCCTCATCAAGCTTTTTGACTTCCAGTGGGTGTTGTCACAACCGCTTTACCCAGCAAGTGTCCTGTTCTCAGCATAGGCTTGTAGATATGATGTCTTGTAACAAATGTCTTTGTGGATCTTAGACCCTTGCCTGTGTGAGTCCCAGGACCCCTTATTCCTCTATGTACATATAGGTGTATGATCTTGGGTAGCCATGGCTAGGCCTTGGTCTCAGAGCTTCTTTTCCACCAGCTAGGGCATGTTTGACTTTTAGAAAGACATCAGCTCACCCCTGGTTCAGACCTCTGAAGTATAAGAAAACCTGCTGGTGTAGAAGCCTGCTTCTAGGAGCTTGTCATTTCCTTTACTCCATCATACGTGGTGGGAAACAAAGAAAGAATTGATAATTATGTGTGTTTAGTCAGAATTTTCTGAGCTACAAGGCCCATGATAACAAGGATGCCGTCTGAATTTCTAAACACACACCTTTGGGTGTACAGCCACCCCTGGGTGGCAGGAAGGTTGGAAAGTGTTTTAATTAGAGTTTCTATTGCTTTGAAGAGATACCATGACTAAAGCAACTCTTTAAAGGAAAATATGTAGTAGGGTCTTGCTTACACGTTCAGTGGATTGACTTATTATCATCACAGCAGGGAGCATGGTGGCAGGCAGGCAAACATGGTACTGGCAAAAGAGCTAGGCATTCTACATCTGGATCAGCAGCCAGAAAGAAGAGAGAGACATCAGGCCCTGCTGGAGCACTTCAAACCTCAACATCCACCCCAGTGACACTTCCTCCAACAAGGCCACAGCTCCTAATTCCTGTCAAGCAGTGCTACTCCCTAATGATTGTCATTCATATATGAGCTATAGGGGCCATTCCTATTCAAACCACCACCGAAAGCTACTTCATAAACCATGCATGGAAAATTTCTGAGCAACGGCTCCTCTGGGCTGAGCACACTTAGCTTCAGAGACTATGCTGTCTGGCTTTGATTGTCTATCCCATGAGGGAGACCTTCTTCATGAGCTTCATGAAGAGAAGCACCTCACTTTCTCTGCTGGACCCTTTCCCCGCAGGTCCTGACCGACAGAGTCTGCCTAGCAACTGTTTTATGTTTTCAGTTCATTTCTCTTCTTTCCAAAGAGACCTTTGGTTTTCTCCCCAAGATTTCTGATTGTGTCAGTGACCACAGTTGTTGGCTCCTGTCCTACTAAGGTTCTACTCTGATACTATAAACGGTGTCATGATATAATGTGACTTGAGAAGACAGAATGGCAACATAGTGCTTCCTCTTCATTCTTCCTTAGTCCCAGCTTCTGTTTTACTTCTTACAGAAAAACTCTGCCTTGTCAATCTTGTTAAGTGATAAAGCTTCCTCTCAGGGTCAGCAAAGGGAGGCACTGAGAAAGAATTAAGGTGAAATACTCCCTTTACTTTCTGATCTTCATGAGATGGCCTACTTCCTCCAGTAAACTACTACATAGCACAGTTTCCTCTGGCTCTTAGATTCATTTTGTTCCATCCTGTACTTTGAGCCTCAGGGGTAGTCAGACATATATCTGGTTATTATTTTTTTTTCAATTTATGGCTAAGCATAGGCCACCATGCCATTGCACCAGTCATTTAGTCTTAGGAGCTTAACACATTGAGACTCTGCAGTGCAACTCTCATTGCAAAACAGAAATGTTCTTCTGTGATGCTGACACCAGCAGTAATATATGTGCAGAAGCACAGTACTCAGAAGGCTATTTGACGAACATATCATATCTCTCTAACAAAATAACACTTACGGTCTTTCTACTGAATTCTATGACTTCACTAGCCAAGGCTTTACCCTGGCTCATAGTACTAGGCATGAGTTCTCTCCTCTTAAGCCAGCCTTAAAATAGACCGGAAAGCAGTTGGTTGTACCAGTTACACTCATGCCACTGTTATTTCAGCTGGATCATTTCATGTGGAATGTTAGTACTGTAGCCTTTTGAGTTCATATCTAGCAGAACTTCCAGCAGCCTACATGGTGCCTTCCAGCACTGAAAACTCGGATACAAGGGGAAGGTGTCAATTGTGAGTCAGATTCTGCCATCTTACCTTATTTAAAGACAAACATAAAAAGGATGTTTACAGTAAAGACATCATTAACATTGTACCACACGAATTCTAGTTAGTATATAATGAAAACCTGGGGAAAAGCTGGGATATCAGAAAGAGGAAACAGAGCACCGTCAGTTCTCACCCAGCCAAATAGAGAAGATGCTATCTTCAAGAGTCCTTATGGTCGGGGCTAGAGAGATGGCTCAGAGGTTGGGAGTGCTGGCTGTTTTTCTAGAGGTCCTGAGTTCAGTTCCCAGCAACAAAATGGTGGCTCACGGCCATCTTTGGTGACGGCTGGTACCCTCTTCTGTATACATGATAAATAAATAAATCTTAAAAAAAAGAGTCTTTAGCCTCACTGATCATTTCTACAGAATGCATGTATCTCTGCCTCCTTCAGCCTTAAATATCTTCCCTGCCCAGCTATTTTACTTTCGGGTTCAACTCTGCATCATAATCTTAGATTCAGGATTAAAGGTGTGAGCTACTACTTTTTGGTTGTTAGGCCTTGAACTCACAGAAATACAGAAAGATCTCTGTCTCCTGAGTGATGGGATTAAAGGCCTGAGTCATCACTTTCTGGCCTTCATGACTTGACATGGGTGACTCTGTTCTCTGATATTCCAGGCTTATTTTATTAATTATAAAATGTATCATCACAACATTGTGATTTAAGATGATTTAATCATGCTCTAACAATCCTTAACTTCTTCCTCAGCACCTCAGGTGGAAGTGAGTCCTAAAATGTCACATTAGTGGGAGCTTCTGGGAGTGTTACCAAATTTAGGGAATCACAGCCTGTGCCCCAAGCCAGTTTCAACCACTAGTTCTCCATAAACAAATTTTATAGTCAAGTTAATAGTAGAAAATGGAGAAGATTTATTCAATGTAGTCACACTGGGGAGAAGAACAAAGAGATGCATTGAACCCCTCAAATCCATCTTCAGGATCTGGCCTGGATATATGCACATCTATGCAGTCCCAATCAAGGCCCCTCCTGCCACTGATCCATTGTCATCTGGGCTTCAGTTTCATCCTGCAGGTCGTCAAATATCTTTTCTGAATACAAGTTTATGAGGACTTCTCTTGTCAGTGAGTTGTAGGCATCTGAAAGGTATTGGGTCACTTCCATGGACGTGCATCATGAACAGCTATTCCCTGCTCCCTCCTCAGCATGAGTTGTGAGTGGCAGAATCTTCTCCACTGCTCAAACTAGCTAATTGTTTTTATTTTGGGATGCTGTGAGTGTCTATGGTGTGTGGTGTGTGTGTGTGTGTGTGTGTGTGTGTGTGTGTGTGTGTGTGTGCGCGCGTGCACGCGCGCGTGTGGTGTTTTGAGACAGAATATTACTCTGTGGTCCAGGCAGGCTTGAACTCATCACAACCCTGCTGCCTCAGCCTCTTGGGAGTATTCTCGTATCACACATATAAAACACATACATACATGGCACATAGCAAAAGCCAGCCAATCAATAGCAACAACCAAGAAACCAAGACAGGAAGGAAGTTCATCAAAATGGGCCTTACAGAATCTTGACTATCCAGTTCTCAATACGAGCCAGGAATAAAGAGAAACGGGTAAAGGCTTCTGCTGGTCCATTTTCTATTGTTACGGCCCAGAGCATCTGTGGATACCCCTAGTGTTCTGCAGTTTCCTAGTACTGCAGGATCTGTGACTTCATTCTGATATTTTAAATCTTTATCATTTATTTCTTAAAGGTGGCATGAGGCTGGCAGAGATTCGGTACCTCGCCAATTTGCTGGCTGCCAGGGAGTCACATTAAGCAGCCTATCCCAGGCTTTCCTTGCCCCTTTCTGCCAGGCACACTGACTGTAGCCTTCTTGTATTCTATAAATAGAAGGTTGTGCTTCTTTTGCTTTCTGCATGTTTGGTATGTTTGGGAGTGAGTTCTCAGAGGTCCTCTTAGTCAGTCCTTGATCAATGATGGCCTCACAGAGAGGAGACAAGAATACCAGACTAGGGCCTGTGCAGCTGGCTAGCTGAATATGCTTGATGGTGGTGGTGGTGGTATGTGTGTGTCTGTGTATCTGTGTGTCTCTGTGTGTGTATGTATGTATGTGTGTGTGTCTGTTTCTTATCTCAAGAGCCTGCAATTTATAGGGAGAGCCATACACCAGCACCTACCACCCTATCTGGGTACAGATGGTCAGACTGTTATAGTTAAACTTGCCTATTTTTCTTGTTTGGCCCATGACACAGCTAAAATATTATGAAGATTTTTAAAATTTTATTTTAAATGATTTTGCATTGTTAAAACTCTGCCGCAGAGTTTCCAGTTTTCAATCGCTTCCAGTGAATGAAGAATTGACTTTCAGATGTAATTATAAAATACCTTTTATCTTTGAAAATCAGGGGAACAATTTTGGCCCTATAGTGTCTGAGATGATGCCTGGCTGCTGCCAGAACCAAGGAAGCTGCTGTGGCACCACCCCATCAGGTAGCAGGGGAGACACTCAGGCTGATGACACATTGGAAGAGAGAAGTAGATTTTACATATTCCCTTTCTCTTGAGAAATTTCAGGACATAACTTTCCCATTTACTACCCTTTAGGTTTGAGTATCTGTCTGAAGACTGGATGGTGGTGCTGGGAGTCTACGTACTGAGTGTCATCATGCACTCCTTTTCTCTGAACTCCTGACACTCAGCATTGTGTGAGTCTCACAGCTACTAGATGAAGAGACCTTATCATCAGCCTGCTTCGATTGAAGCTCTTTGGGACAAAGACGAACTTTCTCTGGAACCCTGAATATCGTTCTGAAAAAGACTCACTGCTCTCTGGGTACATGTTGTTGATGAAAAAGTAATGGAAGATGTCTCATTGGGTCTCAGAGTGTGGAAAGCTACCTGCTTGGGAAGAGTTGTTGATCCAAATGCCAGGACCAGAGACCTATGTTTACTCAGCATTCAGCTATCAAGGGAAGTCAGGACAATGTGGCAAATCACAGACCACAAAGCAGATAGCTTGTTACTGTTTATTCAATAAATTCTGACATTGTTGAAAGGCACACAGTATTCATATGTTTCTGATATAACATGCTCAGGAAAGGATAGCTTTCATAGATCTTCTCTTCTTACAGTCTTCTTATCCTGAAGCTGGAGAAAGCCCTGAACCATCTTGGTCTTGGGGGTGAGTTTTAATGTGTTGGAGACACAAGGGATATTGCTTCCATAGGAAAACTGGAACATTTAAATTTCTTACAGATGTGTGTGTTTGGATTTTATACATACTTAACATTTCTTCCCACTATTCCTTCATAATGCCCCAATCCCTCCCAAGTCTCTGTCACACAAGAAAGGTCACACACAGACTGCTGCTTTCACTTACTGGGCATCTCTGTCATCTGTGGCCAGCTGAGTGCTAGAGTATTAAGAAAACAGGATAGACAATGGAGGGCTAGGTTAGGGGGATTGGGTTATAATGGATTGGGTGAGAGGTCCTGTAAATAACTAGGCTTTATACCCAAGTATAAGAAAAGCTGATACTTTGAAGGAGAGAAATCTAAGCTTACTCCACAAAAGCAGTCTCCTCTGAGCACAAATGTCACCTGAGTGTCAGAAGGATGTTTTTTATGGAGACTACCTTGGTCCTGCCCAACTCTATAAGGCTACCTTGGTCCTGCCCAACTCTATAAGGCTATTCACTTCTTTGAGTTTTTAAGGAGCTCAAACTTCCTTCAGATAAAAATGGAAACTCTGTAGCATTAAAAATTATCGCAAATCTTGTCTCTTCTTTTTATTTAAGAGACTTGCTCTTTAAGAATTGTTGCCAGCATGGGAATGTGGTGATATATTGTATATTTAATAAAATCAGCCTGGAATATCAGAGGTCAGAATCACACACAATCAAGCCATGAAAGTCAGAGAGTGGTGACTCACACCTTTAATCTCATCACTCACGAGACAGAAATCTTTCTGGATGTCTGTGAATTCAAAGCCTAGTAGCCAAGCAGTGATAGCTCACACCTTTAATCCTAACTCTAGGAATATGATACGAGTTGAACCCAGAAGTAAAGCAGCTGGGCAGGAAAGATGATAAGGCTGGAGAAAGCAAAAACTGTCAATTCTGTAGAAGTGACCTGCGAGGCTGAGGACCCTTGAAGCCTGTTCAGCCTAAGAAATTGGCTAGGTGAAAATTGATTGTGATCTGTTTCTTCTTTCTGATATTTCTGCTTTTTCCCAATATGTGGTTCCAAGTTTTTATTATATACCAACTAGAATTTGTGCAATAGGAACTCACTGCAATGTTGTGTAATAAGACTTAGGTGCCTATACCTTTTGTCATAGAACACTCATTCTCTGGCATCTGGCTGCTGCTGGGAAAGTGGGAGACTCTTCACATGGAGGGTAAAGTGTAGAGGGCAATATCCATGTGATGGACATTGACACCAAATTATGTAGGTTTTTTTTTGTTGTTGCTGTTTTGTTTTGTTGAGACAGGATCTCATGATGTAGCTCTGGAATTCAGTATGTAGACCAGGATGGCCTTGAACTAATAGAGATCTGTTTGCCTCTGCCTCCAGAGTGCTGAGATTAAAGGTGTGCATCATCATGCTCAGCTTTTGGTAGCAAACATGTAAAGAAAGCCCCTGAGAGAGCCAAGCTACTAGTGCAGATATCACATAGAGGAAGCAAAGAGGAAACAGAGGGGATGGTTTCAGGGAATGGTACAGAGACAACAGGAGAACAAGTTTCTACAAAGAATTAATGGAGACAGAAAAGGGCTCTGGAAACAAAAACCTATAATCTACAAAGTGAAAAATTTAGCATTAAACTGGAAAATAACACCAGAAAACACCCTAAAAAGCAGAACTAAGAGACAAAGCTTTAAAAAAGTTCAGTTTCAACACTTGACTTTTGGGAATCATGGGAATCAAAAAGAGAAAAGTGGGGGTAGGAGGAATTACTGAAGAACTGTAAGAATGTTCCCAGAATTAAAGGATATAAATCTCCAAATTTATTATACTCAACAAGTAAATGATTAAAAAGGTCCCAGGAAAGGGCATAGAATAGCAACACAAAAAGACAATCTCCAAGGTCTGGCAGAGGTAGAAGGAAAATAAAACCAATTATCAGTTATCAATGTTCAACAGTAGATTAAAGTTATTTTAGGGCTTAGGAGATGGCTCAGTTGGTTAAGTGTTTGCTAGGCAACTGCAAGGGCCTGAGTTGGATTCCCAGAACCCATGTGTAAAAGCCAGTCATGATAGTAATGGCTTGTAATCCTACTGTTTCCTAGCCAGCCAGTCAACCAGCCTAGCTGAATTCATGAGCTCCAGATCAACTGGTAGACCTATCTCAATAAAATAAAACTGTGATGATATAGTGGTATGTGTCTAATAGCTTGCCTGAAGATCAGGGGGCAGAGTCAACCACAGAGTTAGCCATAGAGGTCAGGGAGTGGTGACACACACCTTTAGTCACAGCACTCAGGAGACAGAGACAGAGGCAGAGATCTGTCTTGATGTGAGTTCAAGGCTAAATAGAGCCTAGAGTGGTGTTACGTGCCTTTAGTCTCAGTTTAATTGAAAACTAAAGCTTTCTATACCATGTTATCTTTAGGCAAACTTTATTAGATGTACAATATATCACTACACAAAATGGATTATTCCTAAGGATAATACTCAAAGTTGACCTCTGTTTCCACATACATATGTTCACAACCCCACTGTATACCCCCTCACATAAACATGCAAACATGTGTGTATGTGTTCATACACATAAGTTATTTTACATATTTGTAATCTAAGGTAATATTTCCTCTGAGGTATTGCTTTGGCAAGAAAGTTGCTTGAGGAAGTATAGAAGAAAAGCAAGACTATAAAACAAAAAGAGAGAAGCATGGGTTTGGGGAATAATGTCACCCATTATATTTATAGACAAAGACAATGTTGTACTCTGAGTGAGTTACAGAGCAAACTGAGAACCCAGGTGCTCCTGGGAGAAAAATGGGGGCCCATAAGGTGCCTAAAGCACAGCTGTGATAGTTTAATGAAAGAGTTAATATCCACACACAATAGTATTTTAAGATTATTGTGGGTATGTGACAAAGGCCTGTGCTTGTGGCCTGGGTCACCAAGGTTAGTCTCCTCGGTGCATGATCCTCCCATTGGTAGATGTTTTAATGAGGGACACATTTCATATTCTGTATGAGCATGTTCCCTTCAAGAGCCATAGACCATCTAACAAAACCCCTAACATCGGGCATAAGAATTCTTCTTTGTTGTTGTTGGTCAGGGTTGTCTAAGAGACTCCCAAAACATTGAAGGCTGTTGCTATTGCATTTGGTTATATTCCAGAGATGGAAAGTAAGTCTCTATTGCAGAGGAACACCATGCACTTTAAACACATGGCCCATAGGCCTCTGAGCTAGAACTTATCAGAAAACTTCCTCCCTGAGGACTGGCTTTCATTGACCAGAAGATGACACACAAGGCTCCATAGCAAGGAATCAAGCAACATAGCCAGCTATGATGCCTGTGAACCACAACGACTAGCATGGCATGATGACCCTTAAGGTGCAGCAGTAGCACATACTTTGTTAATAACCAACAGATCTCTAATTGTTAAGACTCACTTAACAACAGGGAAATCATGCCTGGTACAGGAAACCTAGCCAGTTACCCAGGACTAGTAAATTTATAGATCTTGGAGAACTACACTGAACCAGCACAATCCATATGCTACACAAACCAGCATTCTAAATAATTACTGTTTTACCCACAGGTAAGAGTAGTTTTTTTCCCCTCATCAAAGAAACTTATCTTTGAAACAGTTGGAGACTCTTATATAAAAACCACAACCAAGCAAAATGCAGAGTTGTAGAGTCCAGTCCAAAAAGACACATGTACAATACAATGCTTGACCTAAAGCCCAGAGATCACGATGGAAGAGGCAACAGAAAAATTATAAGAGCTAGAGGAACAGGAGGTTTGCTATGTGGTTGTGTTTCCTTGAGATGTTGGAAGCTACATCCATAAAGTCTTGCCAAAACATGAGGTGAACAAGGATGGCATCAGTATGTAGGCTGAGGCAAACGAGGAAATCCCCTGAGGCCTGGACCCTTACCCAAAGAACCACAGGTAACTAGGGAATGCTGGAAGCAGAAGAAATAGTCTTCCCACGGAGGAGCACACTGACTGGTTATCTAATACCAATTGGCCAGGTCTGAAAACATAGATATGCAAGTAACATTATACAGACTGAAAGGTTATATCTAGGCATTTAGCACACACGCGCGCGCGCGCGCGCGCACACACACACACACACACACACACACACACACACACACACACACACACACACCGATTATTGAAAAAAAGAGGCCATGAATTTTATGGGCCCAGTACACTTCCACTGTGCCACTCTGCTGGCTGGAGGTCATGAATTTTAAAAGAGACTTATATGGGTTGAAAGGGAAGGGAAAGGGATATAATTATATTATAATCTCAAAAAATTTCTTTTTAAAAAGTGCAGAAAACCACAGTGAAGGGGTCTCATTTAGCCAATAGACAGTGATGACTACCTGGAAGTACTGAGCATTTTCTTCTTTACCAAGACCGTGGCATCTTGCTGTCACCTAAATAACTTATGGGCTCTCAGCAAAGAAGGAATTAGGTCTTAGCAATGCCGTGCTTGTTGGTTTCCCCCATGAGATCCGACACACACTACCAGCACCACACTAGAGTTTATTCAGGAGAGTTGCTGGGCAGGTACAAGGGCAGAGAAGCAGAAGAGAAAGAGTCAGACTTTCACATGACAGTTCCTTTTAAGAGAACCGGTGGGCACGAATTTATGTAGCCACGCTTAGGGGTGTGCCTTCCGTATGCTGCTTCTGCTGGCTCCATGTTGGGTTTACCACGTGGCTCCCATGTACCAGGAATCCTTCTTTACATCGCTTCCCAGTTTGTTTGATGGATTCTTTATATTTTCTCTTGGACTTGAGCTTTTCAAGCTGCTTACTAATTGTCTAGTGAGAAACACAAACATAGGAGACCCAAATGGAGTTTCTGGATGGCTCAAGAGAGACACTAATATGCCAAAGCCAAACAGCTCTCCTCACTGAGAGCAGGACGCCTTATGGAAGCCTCCAAGCCTTTGTATGTTCCCACAGACTTTGCCCTTGAAGAAATGGGCCACTCAGTTCTCTTGAGCTCCAAACCGTGAGCTGTGAGAGCAAAGATTCGGAACTGAGTTAATTTTTGTTCTGTGTGTGTTACAGTGAGGGTAGGTTTGCTTTGGAGCCATACAGCCTGAGTATAGTCATGTCCCTTAAAGCCATACCTAGCTGCTGCTGTGAATGCATTTCTGGATATGACATGTTCTCCTGCAGGTTGATGTTAGTGAATTATATGGTCTCAGTAAACATGGGGACCTCGATCACTTCATGGAAAAAACCTAAAAGAACACACTGAGGTTTCCATGAAGAAATTGTTGCTGCCTGGAACATAAAGACTCCACCTACTGGCTTGTCTTACTGGTTAGTGTCAGGATGGCAACTGCAGAAGCCAGTTAGTTAATATGAAGCCAATTCTGAACCACTGTCTCTGTAGCAGACTGATTCACAGTGGTTATGAAAATGAATTAATATAAAATTATCTTGTAGGTGGTGGGTAAAAAGTGAGAAGGATCATGTCTGTTTGTTGGTTTCAATTCTGTGACTGATGCTTAAGGATTACACACATCTTCTTACTGCTTTGCTTTTTACAGCCCAAACTCACAAATCTTCATACATTTTGAGGCCCATGGCAATGGAGCAGTTGCTTTTGGGTGATCCAAAATGTGTGTTTGGGGTTAGGTTGCTCTCTGCTCAGCATTGTGCCACAGACTGCCATTGCTCCAGCCTTGAATGCCAGCCTCCTTTAACCTGGCCCCAGCCTGCAAGTATTCTGCAGATATGCCTTAGATAAGCTTGATCTGTGGGAGTGAGCCAGCCTCATCATGTCGGCAAACATGTGCTCTGTAGACACAAAGTAGGCAGCTGTGTGGATGACCACACTTCTCGTTAGCTGGGCCTCTGGCTTTGAGTGATTTTCCAGCTGTTAATGCAGGCTGAGTTCCACTTTAGTAAATTATTTTATAAACAGCTTATGTATGTTCAAAAGTGATTTACAATACTCAAAATAGGACATACTAATCCAAAAATCCACACCACAAAACTCTGGGAAAGTATTCAAATAATATTTGAACAGAGTAGAAAACATTTGCTTCTAAGGCCAAGATGCCATAGGAAAAAAGTGGGCTTTTTAAGAATGGTTTGGGACCCTGTTTTCCCTCAAGCCCCTATTATTATTAGCCCCCTATTATATGGATCCCAGAACACTCACATATGATGGTGTTTGAAGTCCTTGAGTAGTCTCTGTGTTCAAGGTGAGCACTAAACAGGCTGAGCCACAGGTATGGTTTATGTGTGGCCACTGAGCTTTTTAACGCTGGTGACTCTGTCCCAATATCCTCCTTGGTAAAATGAGGGTTGAGTGGATGTGTCCAAGGACCTATCTTTAAAGGTCAAGACCAATTCCTTTGTATTCTCAGCTCCTAGGAGGTGAGTTCTCAGTATTGCTGATAGTGATATTACAGATATATTAGAGAACGTTGACAAACTGTCCTCAGTGAGCCTATTGATGAAAATGAAGAGCTAAGCTAGAAAGGATAGATTGACGATAGATAATAGAATTAGAAGAATGTTCTCTACGGGGCCTGTGAAATATAAAATTAACATTCTGCTTAGGAAATTGGGTAGTGTTCTATGTGAATGTTGAGTTTGGATCTGGCAGCTGGTCCTGTAGGGCATGCCACAGCATTCTGAGTCTCACTTTGAAAGGCTGCCAACTGGAGCCAGATTAACCCTCCTGTGCCTGTTTACCTTCCCTCTATCAGGCACACATCGCCCAGGGGACTGCAATATGAGCTAGGCAAGGGTGCCAGAACCAGGCAGCCACGGCAGAGCTGTATGATGATTAGTGTAGTTTCTGCAAGGTCAGAGGAAGAAGTGATATCAGGGGCCTCAATTTCTACTTGTCTGCAGGCCCATTGGGGTAGGCACTCGTTGGTCCAATGAATTAGTTCAGGGAATAAATGATTCAATGTCTTCCTATAGGCCTAGTTCCCTGGATTCCACTTGTGGTTTCTGTTCTGGAAATGGCACACAAGACATGTCCAGTTGCTTACGCTCTAGTGTTGTAGAATGTCATTACCTTTTACCTCAGAGAGATCACCCCCAAGACAGAGTAAAGAGCAGTCCTTTTTGACCTGGAGTCAAGGGAACTGCGTTAATTCCCAGAACAGATGTATAGGGAGGTTCCCATATCTTCAAATCTAACACTTTCTTTCAAAGCAAGCCACAGTTGGTTGTTATTTTCATTCAAGTATTCAGACACCTCTTTTTCTCTTCTGAGCTTTAGATCTTTAAATATATAGTTAAACAAATACCAGGGGGGAATGTTTGCCATCTGCCAGATACTCATAAAACCAAGGACACACACCGTGGTGGACACAGGGACACCTGTTTTGTGAGGGAGTCTGAGTGCACATCATGAGCAGAGCTGCTTTACAGTAAGCTGAGCTTTTTCCTTCTCCCTTTTCATTGTTTTGCTGACTGGTGTAAACTCTGTGGATCAGCCTTTGGAGCGACGTCCATTTGTCCTGTAAAGGAATGTGCACATGCTATCTAACTTTATTTTCTACCAACCTGTGGTGTTTTTACCCCTCAGGGGTTTCTCCAGAACCTCGTGTACCTTAAGGGCACCACTTTTTGGTGGATGGGATCTTAGTCCTTCAAGGATGACTTACTGCAATAGTCTTTTCTGGAACCATTCCAAGTGAGCCATATTCTGAAGATTCTGTTTTGTTTGAGGTGTTTTGGGGGGACACATGGAATACCCTAAGTGGGGGACCTGTAGTGTAGTTACCCTATAGAGTCATTGACCAGGGCTAGGTTAATCTCCCTGTGCTGGCCAGGGTAGTCACATGATGCTGTTCACAATAATCCACCCCAGACACTTAGATTAGAACAGAACGTTGTTCCTTTATCCCACACTGCCCACCACACTGGCCCTTGCTATGCTTCCTTCTGCCTCCTCAGAGACACTTGGAATTGTCCCATGGGGGAAGTTATCACCGCCCTCCTGATGATGCCACTTCTGAAACTTCTCATTGCTCTCACCTTGAGACAAAGTCCTTGGTCCTCCAGCTGTAAGAGAAGTTGGAATTTATATATTTCCAATGAAGATTAATAATTCATTAAATACTTAAGTAGAAAAGCAAAGAACCAATTAATCATGCCTCCACTCAAAGACACTCCCAGCCACCAGTCTGTAGGGATTGGCCATGCTTTTACACTGTCATCCCAGGAAGTAGGTCAGTGCTGCAGAAAAACAGCCTCCCGTGCACGAGCATCTGCTCTCTCTAATCACCGTCCGCAGCTCTGGGTCTTACTATAGTCTTTATTAGTCATCCCAGCTGGGATTTATGTTGCCAGGAATAAAGAACCAAGAGTGGGAGGAGTTACCCATGAAAGATCCAGGTCATGCAGTACAGGGTGGGGGATACGGCTGACTCAACCTCTTTGCCTATGCATAGAGTCTTGGGGTACCAGATCTTAACACTCTAGGAAGGAGACTCAGAGGGTTTACGTCTTAGAATTCTCTCCAGGGCTTGGTGTCTAGGAAATATAACCAGTTAATAGCTTCCTTGATACCAGGTATAGGCCAGCTCTAAGAGCCTGTACCAAGAGCTCACAGTTCATGTTAGGTTCTTGATGCATGAGATGCCCAAAGCAACTATTAGCTCTTAGTTTAAATGCAGATTCATGAAGACCTAAAATGTGTAGATATTTATTGTCAGAACTAAACAAATAGCATGCCCTTTTCTAACCATTGTTGTCTCATGGTGTAGCTCCCCTGATGCTAAGAAATTCCATATATATATGGATATATATTCTTTTTTTATTAAAGAATATTTTTATTCATTTCATATACCAACAATGGATCCCCTCTCATCCCTCCTTTTGTTCCCCCCACCAACCTTATCTCCCTGCCTCGACCCATCCCCTCCTCCGAAAGAGTAAGGCCTCCCATGGGGAGTCAGCAAAGACTGGTACATTCAGTTGAGGGAGGTCCAAGCCTCTCTCCTCTTCATCAAGGATGTGCAAGATATCCCACCATAGGTAATGGCCAAGCACCAGGGATAGATCCTAATCTTGCTGTCAGGGGCCCCTTAAATAGACAAAGCTACACAACTGTCTCCTGTATGCAGAGGTCCAGTTCCATACAGACTCCGCAGTTATCAGTCTAAAGTTTGTGAGTTCCCACTAGTTTGGCTTGGTTGCCAAATCTGTAGATTTCCTCATCATGATCTTGACACCTCTCCCCCAACTTGCTTATATAATCCCTCTTCCCTCTCTTCGACTGGACTCAGCCTGGTGCTTGGCTGTGGATCTCTGCATCTGCTTCCATCTGTTACTGGATGACACTTAGGGTATTCACAATCTGATTACTGGGGTAGGCTGGCTCAGGCACTCTCTCTACTATTGCTAGTAGTTTATCTAGGCTGGGGTCATCCTTGTGGATTCCTAGGAACTTCGCTAGTACCAGGTTTCTCCTTAACCCCATAATGCCTCACTCTATCAAGGTCTCTTTCATTGCTCTCCCTCTCTGTCTCTGTTCTAGCTCGACTATCCTGTTCCCTCATGTTCCCATTCCCTCTCTTCTCCCCTCTATTGCTCCCCTCACCCCCAGTTTACTTAGGAAATCTCATCTACTTCCCCATCTCAAGGTCCTCTTGTTTGCTAGCTTCTCTAGAGCTATGAATTGTAGTCTGGTTATTGTAAGGAAATTCCTGTGTTACAATGAGGATAGTAAGAGGTAAGAAAGACCACAACCCAACTATGTATATGTAAGTTCTGTGTGTACACACTTAGCACTATGTTTCTTGATGAACTGGCTCTTTAACTCTCTGAAAGAGAGAAGATGCCAAGTCCAGGAAGGGATGCCAGTGCCAGAAAGGTATCTATATTGCAGATAGATGCAATGCTGGCTAGCGGTGTTAGGGTTAGGGTTAGGGTTAATGGCACGGATGATGACCCTCTGTGTGGAATAAGCCAGGCTCTCCCTTTCTGCAGCTTATCTGATCAAAAGTGTCTGTCCTTTATTGCATTACATAATATCACTGCTAGGTGAGTAACTAGATCATGTAATTTGTTCTGATTATTCATGGTTTACTTGGCAGAGTTAATTACTGTGGGGAATGCAGTGGTGGAAGTCTCAGGCTTCAGGGTGAGCAAGCAGTTTTCATGCTGGTAGATGCTCTCAGGTGGCACAGTATAGCAAGCTGGTACTTCTGTGTATGGATAGCGCTTCCCAGGGTCCTGAACTCATTTCTGAGGGTGCAGTGGTACACACTGCTGAGGGCATGTGGTTGTCAGAGATGGCATGTAGGACATAGTCCTTGGAATCACCTTTCCACATGGGCTCCAATGCCAGAGTCTCTTTATTCTATATTCTCCAGTAACTATTTATTCATTGTTTAATGATTGAATATTATAATTTTTATTTTTTAAATATCATTGCAAGACTATGTGTAAATTGGGGTATTAAATTAGGAAAGATTTTCAGAAATAAAATTATCAAGTTAAATGTAATGTACACTTTAAAATTTATTTTTAAAAATTTAGAGTAAGTAAGCTTGAGAACTAATGTGTTGTGTGCTACAATGGATATTACATCATATTATGATAATTTATACTAAAACTGCCAAGTGGATTTTCATCATAGAATGCATAGCTTGAAATTAATGTCACTGTCATTGTATATATGTTGTTTTTTATAGGCTATCAGACCATCTAGGTTTAATTTTCTTTTACTTATTTGGAGTGTGCATCATTTTTCTTATTCTTTCTGTCTTTTCCAGTTTTTGGTAAGATAGTTATCAACAACTTTAGGACACATGGTGGCTCTGGAACCGTAAGACAGGTTCTCATGTTGATCCAAGAATGGATGCATTTGCAAGATGCCTGTATGAAAGTTTCTCATCTGTTCTGGAACATAAGTCACTTTTGCCTCTGTACAGAAGTTACCAGAATGAGATCCTGTAGATTCTCTGTCACTAGAGCATGCCTTGGTTCACAGGACCCAGAGACTTGTGGAGTCTGCGTCATCCCTGATAATCTTCATTGGCTCCAATGACTTGGTCTAGCTGTCATATTGTCCTGCAAATGCAGCCCTGAGCCATTGTGGGTTCCCAGAAATCTAGCTGCTTCCACATTCAGGTGTGACTGATTTGCTCCAGGGTTATTGCAGTCGCAAGGGTCTTGTGTTGAACCTGGAAGGGGCAGTTGAGAAGCCAGGGCTGGTTTGGGAGTGAGTGACACACCCTCCACCCCATATTTGGAGCTGCTCTGGAGATGTCCTGTTTACTGTTTGGGGTTGTGTTTACTTTCTCTTTTGCCTTTGGGCCTTTCATCCCTTAACTACCCCTATCCTGGGCTCAGCTTTGCCCTGACTGAGCATGTCTGGCAATGACTCTTAACCTTTTGGGTCACTCTCCTTGTGTCTTCTCATGGCCCCACATGACCCCTCACCTCTAATCACTCAGTGTCACCTGGACTACTGCCCAGTTCTGCTGCTTCCCTCCTCCCTGTAGGATTCTCACTTTCACAGCTCATCATCTCCCTGACAAAACAGCCCGGGAGAGAGGAAGCAGGCAGATGCAGGAGGGCCAGGGGAGGGTCTAGGATGACTGAGCCTCACCAGGAGTCAGGTACCTGAGTTTGGAATCTATACATTGCAGCTCTCATACACTGGACCTAGACAAACCTTCAGGTCCTGTGGATGTAAGACTACTTAATCCCGTGTCACAAAAGGCCTATTCTTGCAATAGAAAAATCAATGCCAACAAGCCGCAACATGGGGACTTTATCCTAGTATGTCTTTAAGGCTGAAAGGGTAATAATTTATTTTATGATTAAGAAATTCACAGTTTACATATTTTACTTATAACTGCATTATTTGAACCACAATAGCTAGAATTTTGAAGGGGCATTGTATTTCTGTGCCTTTTTGACATTTTACATAAAACTTCACAGGTGAGGATTATGAAAACCTTGACTTTTAAAAAGAGAGCTGTCTTGTTCCTGTTTTGTAATTATCTCCCAGTGTGTTATCTTCAGCTCCAGCTGTTCAATAGAAGTAGCTTTTGAAAAGGTCTTGAACAGCTCTGGGGAACAAGTGTCCTCTCTGCAGGGTCCAGAAGAGAGACTGTCTCGGGCAGCCAGGTGGCCACCTGCTGACATGGCCACGCTCTACTTCAGAGAACACAAAGGAAGGTGTGTCGCTTTCTCTTCATCAAAAAGAACACATTTCTATATAAAAGATGCCCCAAATCTTTTGTATGCCCAAGTCCCCACGTAGCACACTCTGTGGTGCCTGCTGACGATGACAGAGGGAAGAGCTGTCACCTCCACCCAGCGCCTCTCCTGTCCTTGTCCCTACCTAAATCCCAATAAAAAACGAGCTTGTCTGTAAATGGCTGGAGTAGGGCGAGGCTGCCCACTCATCCAGGCTAAGATTCGACTTCAAACCAGAAGAAGAGGAGAAATCTGTAGAGTTAATGCTTAGTCTTCTTCACAATTAGAGACACGAATGTTCCTGTGAACTTTGTCCAAACAGCCTCAATGGGGCTGACTTTACCCAGTTCATAGCATCTCTGGGTGTGGCAGGGAGCAGCTTTCTGCCAACCCCAGCCACAGAATGTTAAGCACGAGCGCGTGCGCGCGCACTCAGTCTGTTCTGTTGACAAGGTTCCAGACCCCAGACCCTAGGCCCCAGACCCCAGACCCTAGACCCCAGGCCCCAGGCCCCAGACCTCAGACCCCAGACCCTAGGCCCCAGGCCCCAGACCTCAGACCTCAGACCCCAGACCCCAGGCCTCAGGTCCCAGACCCCAGGCCTCAGACCCCAGACCCTAGGCCCCAGGTCCCAGGCCCCAGACCTCAGACCTCAGACCCCAGACCCTAGGTCCCAGACCTCAGGCCTCAGGCCCCAAGCCCCAGACCCAAGCTTGCCCAGAGATGAATGACCTTAGTTCTGTGTTCCACCTATAGCTCATAGCAGGCCAATACACGGAGAAACATAAATATACTTGTTGAAATATTGTAGCTCTGAGCTGGGCTGTGGAGGCCACATCTCTGATTCCAGATACTCTGGAGGCTGAGGCAGAAGAATGGAGACTTTAAAACCAGCCTGGACTACATAGTGAGACATGGTCCTGAAAAAGAAGAAAATGAAGACAAGGGGAAAACTTCCCATCTGTCTTGCCTGAACAAATCTGGCTGAGAAGGAACCTGTGTGCAGATTGACCTGATGTCCATGAGTAAAAAGAGGGAAGGAGATAATGTCTATGTGACACAGAAAGGCCTGACATCAGCACCCACTCTGGGGTGGAGGCCAGTCTCAGAGCATTCCATTTTCTGTATAACAATTGCCCACAGATCTGAAGTTTCCTATCTCTCTTGTAAAGTTCCCATAATCTGAAGCTGCTGACTAAAATGGTTGGTATTTGGTGAGAAAGGAAAGCACATGTATTCTCACAGATGGAGAAGCTTCTCACTGTGGTTCCCAGAGGTCCCAGAGGGCTGACTCCCTTGGGCCTATCTATAGAGCTGCCCTGTTTTGGGCACCTCATTCCAAGTATTCCTAATCAGACAGGACAACTGTGATCCTAGAGGGTTCTCTTCTCTCTTCCAGCTGCTCTTTCTGAGGAAATTCCCCAGAAGCTTTTGGATCACTTCTATGTTGATGCTCTTGAGAATTTGGTAGCAATGTACCATGTTCATGACTACACAGCAGCAGTGTGGTGAGCATGGAGCAGAAGCGTTTTAGCTGCCTAGTGGCTAAGGATCAGAATACACAGGTACCCACAGACAAGCATACACAAACATATACCTGATCACATGTGAACCCCACATACATTCCAAACACCCACCTGCAAATGAGCATACACACATGTACTTAAAGTACACTAAGCACACATATAATTGTGCACACATCTAATAAACACACACACATACACACACACACACACACACACACACACACACACACACACACACACACTACACTTCAGCCTGCTTTGTTAACAGGACTCAGGTTCTGTAGGGCTGAGGGAGGGGATTAGGGCTGCAGAATGGGAATATTCAGGTATGTTGGGCACATCCTTATGGCTACCACTTAAACAACTTGGCTACCTCAGACCCTCCTTCTTACATGAGGAACTGTAGGCAGGATGGCCCACAGTCAGGGTGCTGAAGGGGTTGGAGCAGCATACAGCTGTGTTCTTGTAAGGGCATGGATTTATCCTTACAAAGCTTTGTTTCAGAGAAGCTTTTGTACCTGAGGCCAGGGCCCAGGTCTGGCAGTGTGCCTGATGGCCAATAGATTCAGAAGTTAGGTTTGCACCAGAAAGTTCAGCCAATAGCTACTATACCCTGTATCTCTTTACTCAACCCTGGAATGCCAAGACGTGTCCCACCCCACTTATGTAGGCTTTTCTGTAAAACCCCAGTCCCCTGGGGGCTTGAAGCTGATAACCTTTTGCTGTGTTGGAGTGAGGGTTATTGACCAGGGTTCATTTGGAACCTGTTCATAACAATAAAACCCTCATGCATCTGCATCAAGTCCAACTCCATGGTAGTCTTTGGGGGTCTTCTAGACATGGGTACAACATTCGAAGGCCTCACCATCATTCATAGCAAACACTCAAATAGAATGAAATTAGGTTTATTGCAGTATATATACAGCTCAGTTCCACTCTCTGGTGCAGTTTGTAAATAATCCACATGTAATATGTAAGATCACAAGCTGACCATATGGTTACGATACGTTGGCTACTGGTCAGTTCCAGTGGTGGCCAGTTTGTGATCAGCCCATCTCTTCAACAGGGAGAAGGCCTAGGCCCAGTTCCGTTTAGTGTTAGCACATGCTGGACTGAGGTGATGGTGTCCCTGCACATCTGAATGTTCCAAATGTGACCAGTGACTGATTTTTGGATGATGGCTGCTTGTGTTTACAGGTCTTATGTATCTCTTCAGAGTCATGGCAGGGTGACCATATTTGGTTGTTGATAGGACACTTTCAGATATGAAAAATCTTTGTTTCCTTAACTTCTGTATTAAGCAGTGTTAACTCTGGATAAAGAGAGGCAAGGCTTACACCAGGGCTTATAACACCCACCTACTGCCACTGCCAACAGCTCTTTTTGGGGAGTCTGACCTAGGCCACTTTTCTCCCCATGACCTGCTCTCTAGCCTTGCAGTCCTGGGAGGTAGCAAGTTAGCGGTGTTTTCTAGATTATTTGAGCTGTTCATCCAATACAATTGCAGTTAAATGGGGCTTGTTAAGAAATGATGGAATCAAAATTCCAGGGGCAGCACTGTTGGGACAGACATTCAGGTTACAAGTCTGGCCACTGGGCCTCAGCTAGTTTCTAGATACTCATTTCTCTGCTGTCATAAAACCCCCATGTGCTGGTTTTATTTTCAGAGAACTGGAAATGGGGTTCTTACTTTTGTGGTTTGCTGATCCCAAGAACCTCTCGCTCTGGCACAATTGTTGAGATCATTGGAATTCATGTTGGCTAGTGTCTCCATGCCAAAGAAACCACAGGAAAAACACTTTGCAGCTCTTATCCTTGGCTTGTGTGTGTATGTTGGTGTGTTACATAGACTGTGCCAGATCACTAGGTTTAGAACCTACAGCCTTTGCACTGGGCCAGGACAGTTTTCTGGGGTCTCTGGGCTTCTATACGGACGGGTGTTCTCACTCTTCAGCTGCTTCTTCATCATGTCATGTGACTTCTCTAGGTCTGCCTGCCCACAGTTGCAAATAACAGGAAAAGTAAGGATTATTATTGGCAAATATTGGGTAGGAGTACTTGATGCCATCTTATATTTTGATGAAATAATTCTCTTTTTAAATAACTTGAAGATGATGATTTTCTTTGAAAAGAGCACAGTTTTTGGTTGCCTAGAGGACATCCCTGGGCTGAATGAACAAGGAACAAGTCACCAGGGCCTTCATCTTGATGGGGCAGCCTGGAATCCAGAGCATCTCCCCACTTGCAGGAAGTGGCAAATGCTAAGTGATCAGGAAGATGTAAGCTCCTGGCTTGGACACTGAACCATGAACATCGTTCTTGACTTATCTTCATTTACTACCAAATGGTCTAGGGAAAGGCAAGGATGTAGCTATCCAGATGCAGAGGACCATCCCACAGGACAGGATTTAAGGCCATGGGACCAGGAAGCTTCTAGTATAGGAAGCCCGCTCTCAGCTGATTTCCATGGTCTGTAACAGACTGAAGAAGAATTTCTTAGATATCCACAGGCACGTATTAGCGACCACAGGGTGGTGATGCTTAGCTGTTTCTGGACACTGTTCCCCTGACAGGATGCGGGGAATGAGAAACTTCTTCCTTGCCTACTTCAGAGATGCCAGGCTCCAGTTTTGATGTTCAGGGCCACAGGCTTTCTTGCTCTCTTTGAAAGTAGACCTGCCTGTGTGGCTGAGCCATATTATGAAGAGCCGGCTTAAAGGCTGGAGTTTGACAATAATGATTAGTGTTTCAATCAAGTTACATGTGAGGATCAGAGTAAGGACCAGGGCATCAGACACCGGGGCAGCAGAGGAAGCCAGCAAACACATCAAACCCAACCTCATTGTCAGTTCCATGTGAGGGACGTAGCTAAATGACTGAGGTCTCTGTCTGCAGGAAGGACTGGGTACGGGAGCCACGGTGTATCTGCAGGGCACTTTCTGAGCCATTCCGGGACATGGACCAGCTATGGAGACGGTAGTCCCGGCTCCCAGGTTGGGTCAGGCACAGGCCTCGCCACCTTCTTTTTAGTTCACACTGGACCTGAGGATAATGAAGGGTCAGTTTAGAATGCAGGAACTCACGTATCCTCAAAACAGACAAACAGAATGGATTTACCCACTAGTCAGCAAGCGGCTGGTATGGGTTTTAGAACCCTCCTCTAGCAGCCAAAGGATGAGTCCTCTGACACACCACCCCCAATACTGGCTCCTGGAGAGAAGCTTTAGCCTCAAGAAGGGGTTGGGTGAGAAGGAGGGGCAGGCAGAACAGAGAGCCTTAGGAGATGGGCAGCTGTGTTGAGTATAAATGCCAGGCACCAGGAGCCTATACTGACACAGCATGGGGCTGGAGGTGGGGGTGTCGTACAGGAAA
Source organism: Sigmodon hispidus (assembly GCA_004025045.1). Classification (NCBI taxonomy): domain Eukaryota; kingdom Metazoa; phylum Chordata; class Mammalia; order Rodentia; family Cricetidae; genus Sigmodon; species Sigmodon hispidus. The sequence continues at coordinate 43,298 of PVIH01007578.1, forward strand.
GGGTATAGCCTTAGGGGTATTGGGGAGTCTTCCTCAGCACAGCCCATGCATGGTTCCTGTAGGACTTTTATCTATGTCTTTCCCCTTTAAGGACTCTGAGTGAGGAAAGCATTAGAAGGGAGCATAGATATGAGTTCTGTACAAGCCTTCCTTAGTGACTAGAAGAAGGGGCTGGTCATCAGGTGAGGGCCATACACAGGAACTGTCAGCAGTACCTAGGGTGGGTAGATTCTGGGGACTGAAGGGTGAATGGAAGGTAGTGGTCACATACAGAGAACCGGGCTCTGACTTAGTCTTGGGACAAAGTGATGCATCTCTCAATGAGGGCCAGCCCTTCCCACCAACATCATAACTTGTTGGACTCAGTTGTGGGTTGAAGAGGAAGATGCTGACCAGGAAGGGGATATTGGTGGAAAACAGAGGCTAAATTTTGCTGGAAGGAATGGAAGCCCTTCTAAGTGGGGCTTTGGGGACAGCAAGTTTGCCCTTGGTTATGTGGGGCACAGCTGGGCAGAGGTGGGTGATGGAGCCAACTCCTGACCCAGTGTCAATGCTCAGTTCCAGTTGGCAAAGGACTTACCTCACTATTCAGGAAGCAGTATAGCACCGCTACCACCAGGCCCTGCAAAGAGACAGACCGTCAGAGCTACCCACAGTCTACAGCACCCACAATGCCTCCCACATTTACCTGGAAGGAACCAACACATAGCTCAAACAGGATCTGGTATGTGGAGGAGATGCCAATGGGGAAGGCAGCGAACACCATGTAGTGGACACCAAACAGTGGGATTAGCAGCAGCGTGGACTTGGCGAGCCTCCTGGTGGAAGAGAAGAGCATGGTGCTTTGCACTTCCCACCTCTCCCACTCTGGACCCCAGGAGTTGTCAGAGGCTGAAGGGATCAGAGAACACGCAGGTGCTCACTGTTGCACATTTGGGAACAATTTGCAAATGTGACTATGTGATTTTATTAATGAAGAAAGGTTCTTACAGGACATGTTGTGTGGCTCACCTGCTTTCAGGAGACTCAAAGACATTGTTCTTTGTCGCCAGTGCCACAAGTGGGCCACACCAGTCTTGAACAGGTACATTCTGGTAGGACTGGATTATGGTCAGTGACAAGGCCTACTATGAGCAGGCCTGTAGAACCCATTTGTAGCACTAGGATGGGCCACTGCATCAGGCATCCTCCCAACACACAGAGGGGTCCTCCCTTTCTGATGGAGGTACCAGTCAATATGAATCAGGTATTTCCTGGCAGCTGAGTTACTCAGCCATAGCTTCCCAGACTTCTGCTGCATTGGAACTATGTGGAAGTCTTGTCATAGCTCAGGCCTCATCAGAATTCCAGAACAGGGAACAGCAGGGCAACCGCCCCCCCCCCCCCCGCAAATCTGCATTTCTGTTCAGTTTCTAGTGACTTTGAGATGCACTTCTCTAGGTCTGTGATACTTGAGGTTTGCTGTCCTCATCATGCCAGGGACCGGGTCTCTGGTTTAACATCCGCAAGTGCCTTCAAGTGTTCTGAACTGAGAACTCATTTAAACAGAGCTTGGAGGGTACACAGCTATGTAGGATCTCTCTCCTGGTTGCTGAGGATCAATAAGCACACAACCCATCTCCTCTGATTCAGCTAGGGGAGGCAGGAGACTCCTGCTTCCCATCCCTCTTGCTCCTTTTATCACTTACTAACATGGCGGGGAGCGGTCAGTTTTCCCTAACTTATTTTAAAGATATCCTATTTGAGTCCACACTGAACAGGGTATTCTGACTAATCTTGATGTCATTCTGACATAAGCTAGCATTGTCTAAAAGGATTTAACTTCAATTGAGAAGATGCCTCCGTAACATCTGTCTGAACAGCATTTTCTTTTTTTCTTTATTATTATTATTATGATGATTATTATGAACAAAGAGATCACACTTTCTATCCTTGTATATCCTTATTCAAGGTCCTTTCCCCCTCCCACCACGTCAGGTCATTCTTTCTTCTCCACAACTCCCCATCTCCCCCCTGGGCAGGCTGCAGGCAGTCCCATGGTCCCACTGCCCCAATATTGCTTAGTTCAGTCTCCACTCCTGGCAGATCCAGCTTTCTCTCCCCTCCCTCAAGAGTGAGTCAGGTGTTCCTCTAGGGGGAGTGGGATCCAAGGAGTCAGTCCAGGGTGTTTCTGATCCCAAGCTTGAACAGCATTTTCTTAATTCACGATTGACGGGGAAAGGCCCAGCTCATTGCCAGTGGGGACACCCTTAGGCTCCTGGTTCTGGCTTCTATAAGAAAGCAGACTGAACAAGCTTGAGAGCAACTCCAGAACCAATACCCCTCCACGGCTTCTGTATTAGCTCCCGCCTTCAGGATCTTGCCCTGTTTGAGTTTCTGTCCTGATCTCTTTCAGTGATAAATAGTAATGTGGAATTGTAAGTAGAATAAACTCTTTCCTAATTCAACTTGCTTTTTGGTCATGGTGGTTCATCACAGCAATAGTAACCCTAACTAAGATGCGGGGTATGCAAGTTATAGAAGTGTGTGCCTTTCTCTACACATTGTGTTCAAGGGCAGGACTTTTAAAATATATTTTATAACCTGCACAGAAGCCTGATCTTTTCTGTAATGGTCATGGTGTAAGTGGTAGTGTTGCTACCAACAGGACATCACTGCAGCTGCTGCCTTGCAATTGTGCACCCTCGAGGCTCTGTACCCAAGTCCTTCAGCATAAGCATGGTGGGTCGCTAGGCTGCTGAGCCCCATTTCTCTAGCTGGGGTCATAAGGAAGCTACCCACCTGTCTCTAGGGAGGTGCTATGGGGGAGGAAGATCTTTAAACCTTCTTTGCTACAACCCAAGGGGGTGAAGCACAGCCCTCTGCCATTCTCGATCATCACCCTGGAAAGCACAGACTTCATTACCCCATCTAATTCTATTTCCAGAATAAAAGCATCCATCGCAAGACCTTCTTAACAAACACTCCCCCAGAAACCCAGAGAAAAGGTCAGCACAGACACTAAACAAGATTTGCTGAAAGTCTAAATTTAATTGAAGGGCGACTAAGAATGCCCACCCTGCTTTTGAGGGCTGCAGGGGGGTTCGTGAAGACCAGCATCTCTTATCAGGCACCATGTGGGCAGCTTACATCTTGTTATGTGTAGACCTTTTCTTCCACAAATAGAAACTTATTCCTTGTATTTTGTTCACAGACTGGTACAACTAAGACTCCAATGCCCAGCAAATCTTTTCTTGACTCATCTGCACAAGGCACTGAATGTCTTTAGAGGATGAATTGAATTGTCTCTCAAACCTAACTGGAAAACATCTATTCCATTTTACAGGGGACGAGGAGACAGAATATAGGAAAGGACCCTTTCTCAGCCACACTTCAGCTCAGCACTCACAGGGATGCTTCTTTCCTTCTTCCTTCCTTCCATCCTTCATGCCCTTTCCCCCTCTCCTTCTTTCTATCCCCTCCCTCTTCCTCCCTCCTTGACCCCCTTTCTTTCTTTTTTGGATGGGAAAGAACCTGGATGCAGGTGGTAACTTCTAAGTGCCTGGGAGCTGGTGACCTGGCCAGGGAAGATGCAGCTCTTGGCCAGTGTATACAGCCTTATCTGAGTCTAGATACCTGATCTGCATCAAATATACCAGCACTGAGATTATGTTCATGTCACACCTGAGTTGGAGGTCTATTTTTCCTTTGTGAATTACAGTAATTTATGGATTTCTTGGATAATCATAAATTAGCTGGTGACATTCCTGACCTCTATTTTATGCCCTTCACATGACACACATCTTGTTAGGTAATTACTAAGGCAGGTCCAGACATAAGGTGCCAGCCACAGTTGTATGTCTCAGCCCTAGGGTTTGGTAGAGAAGACAGACAGTATGAAGAGTAATGTGTGATCAAAGGGAGATGACAAACTGTGATATCAGAGCAAGGACACACGTTTAAGGAATACCTACATTACAAGGCTCTAGCATGCTAGTAAACACGAGAGAAGATTCCCATTTGTTTAGGACCATCATCATCACATCAGCGTGGCTTCTTGGCCCCTCTGAGTGTGGGCTGGCAGACTCTGGTCTCAGTGCAAGCAATGCCTGAGGTCATTTAGGTACTTGGAGGACCCTCTACAGTCTAGCACTGGGTTCTAGGCTCCCTGTACTTTGATGCGTATTCTTCATGCTGGATCAGCAGATACTCACTTGTACTGTGACTGATCATTGCCTCCAACATCTGGGGAGGTTAGTTTCTGAAGTAAGATCCTTATAATGCTGATGAAGAGGGCAAAGTTGACCTGCAAAGAGACAACAAAGGACTTCCCGATCTATGGAGACCTTCAGTCTCATTCTTGACCACCCATAACCACGATTTAGCCACCATCTACCCCAGGAACTAGGCCTGCCCACTGCACCAAAGAAGACTTCATGTGGGCATTCAGGGCACTACTATATAAAGTTGTGGTTGTCTGAGTAGCTGGAGTTGTACAACTGACTACTGTAATCTCCTTCAAGCTTAGATTCTGATGTTCACTCTTCAGAGCCCACCCTTCCCTGGGAACTACCCTGGCAGTGATGGGGCCCTTCTTTAGGAAGGTGGTAGCCATTTGCACACAGTGAAGTACAGTGGCTGTACTCTGCACAGTGCAGAAGAGCAGAGCAGAACTTCTTCATAGGCAGCTACTTACTACAATAGAAATTAGAATGGGTATCCGAATGACCCACCAGGGGATGCTCTGGTCATTTGTGTCCCAACAACTGTGAGAGAGAAAGAAATTGGAGTCACAGTGAGTCAACCTACAAACCAGGCTGTGTGCAGAACTGTTCAGCTGATGACTGACCTCTGACATGGAGCTTGAAGAACCAACCTTCCCCGTTCCTGGACCTTTCAACTTATCTGTCAATCAGACTTAGATTTCTCAGTCACCTTCAATTAGATCTAACTGTCATGCATGTAGAGTGAAGCAGCTCTCCCCAGTGAATCGACCTGACAGCCTGCTGATGGGGAGGTAAGATGGCATGTAGCTCCGGGGAAGGGGGGGGTAAGTCTCAAAGCCGTGATTTTAATTCAAGGTATGAACTTTCACTTCTCTTGACGTGAAGTGAGAAATCATGCACTCCCCAGTTGTTTGTATCTATGTTTCAAAGGAAGAATTAAAAAACATGCCTTGAGAGTTGTGAAGTGGGCCCGATTTTCATTAAGGTTTATCTCCAGCAGAAGCATGGTTATGTAAGGTTTTCTGCTTTAGTATCTACAGCCCACAGTGGATGCTAACCCTTCCAGCAAGGGCATAGTTCCATGGCCGCGGGCCCCAGTTTGGCAATGTGGTATAGGTAGTTGAATTGGCTCTGAGAACTCAAACTCATGTTCATCCTCTCAGGAACCCACAGAACATGGAGAACCTTCCAGTTGACATTGGCTCAGCTGTCAGTTCTGCTTACCCAAGAGTGACCGGGCCAGCTAACCCAGCCGAGGAAAAACCACTGGGGTGCTGTATGGGGTTTTCTTTTTACTGTCAGTATAAAGTCACAGGCTAAAGAAATGGATTGGTTCAGACCATCCACTCATAGAGTAATATGCTCTTCAGTGAACAATTGATACCCTGGCGTCTTTTGTGGCTACATTTAGGCTACAAATGCATGTGCCACTAGGCTCAAAAGTTCTCTCAGGAGGAGCTGTTCACAGAGGTCATCTAGGCAGCCATGCAGCCTGATCTCAATGTTTTTTATTGTTGTTGTTTTCCAGCAAACCTGCTTGAACCTGTTTGGCTCTCTTAGTGGCACTAAGGAGTCATGCAAAATATCACTCATTCTGCCTGGTTTGTCCCAATTTTAGCCAAACACCAGACCTGGGTTGGTCCTCACCTCTCATGTGGACCATCTTCCAAATACTGAACTGTGTAGTGAGTTTTGCCCCTGACCATCCATGTGTCTGTCTTCTAATCACAAGATGATAAATGCTGCCTAGAAATGTCTTGACTGGCTGCAATTGATTCCTGTCTCTAATATACAAGTTCCCAGGCATTCAACCAGCACTGGCAGGCCTTATTTCAGAGGCATGAACACACACATAGCACTCACCCTGTGTCTTCTAAAGAGAGACGAGTTGCTGTCCATGCGCCTATACACACACTGGGAATGCCTGTGGAAAGACCCCATCAGATTGGCTCAATCTCATTAACGAGGAACAGCATCCCCACACACCTGGTGCTCAAGGGCCAGAACTTCCAAACAAGAATTTGCAACCAAAGAACCAACCATATGGAAGTTCTTTCTTAATGTCTTCATCAATATGTGAATGTATATCTTATTAGACATCAAAGATAAAGATGTCTGAAAGTTGAGGATCTGAACAGGGCTGAAACCTGTCTACCAAAGACAGGGAGGCCAGGTAAGAGGAGACATGCTCACAGGATCCATGACTTTTAAGTGTTTGTCTGTTTGCTCCTCCAAGCCACACAAGCTTCCATCCCTCCCTGCTCTGGGAAGGGCTGGGCTCCTGCCAGCAGGTAGCTGTGCCATCAACCTGCTTCTTCCTGATTTTTTTATTGCTGATATGAGCTGACTAGTAAAAGGGGCAGAAATAATTATTTTGCTACTTGTCAGTAGCTCAGTTTCACTTAAGGTAAAGGGAGTTTGAATGAAGAGAGCAGTTTAAACTAGGTCCTTGGTTGACATCAATGGAATCCCAAGTGCACCCAATGTGACCCCTTAGTGCTCCTGCTGGAGTGCAGTTCTGAGCAGAAGCCTGCGGACTTTGGCCAGATGAAATGGGAATCGTGGTGCAGAGTATAAATCCCTTACCCCATCCAATCAGAAGGTAGGCCAGGAAGCACCTGCCGGGAGGAAAGATGGCCACCAGGAGGGTGTGCAGGTAGAGACCCTCCACCAGAAGCCAGTAGAAGTTCGCCATGATACAATACTGGAAGAATACCAGGCTGAGCTTGCAGCCGACCTGGAACCAGAGACAGTGAGAGAATGTGCCAGTTGGTAAAAATAGTTATGGTAGGCAGAGCTGTTCTCTGTTTGGATAAGTTGCAAAGCAAAGCCAGAGTGCTGACTTAGAGGAACATTGTTAATTTCTTGTCCTGGCAGAGGCCAAAAATGTATTATACTAAGGCAGAGATCACTGTATATACAATGCCAGGGACCATCTGCAGGGAACCTCTGATTCTCTGAAGAAAAGTACAGGCAGAAAGTTTCTGGCAGCCAGTTGCTGGCCACCTCCCTGGACACCAGACTGAGACATACCTTCTCCTACTTGGTCTTCTTTTCTACCGTGTTACTCCTGACCCCTCAGACATGCCCGTACTTCAGTTCTTACTCCACTGCCCACTGGAGGCTCACTCTCTCCAGGACTGAAGTGGAGGAGAGCACTTGCTGACTGAAGTGATGTGTGGGATGTTATCTCAGGGTTTCCATTGCTGTGATAAAACACCACTACTGAAACCAGTTCAAGGTGGAAAGGGTTTATTTTATCTTACAGTTCTCAAGTTGTATTTCATCTCTGAGACAAGTCAGGGCAGGAACTCCGGGCAGGAATCTGGAGACAGGAATTAAAGCAGAAGCCAGGAGTGCGGCTTCTTCTTCTCAGGGTTTGCTATCCAGTGAGCTGGACCGGTTCACATAAATTATCAATCAAGAAATGTCCACAGGCCAATCTGGTGGAGGTATTCCACTTGCCAAACGACTCTAGCTTGGGTCAAATTGGCAAAAACTTGGTGAGAACAATGCATATTTGAGGTTCATATAGGAGAAAGGGCCAGGACTCCTGGAGACTGTCAGTGGCTGGATGCTGAGGAAAGAGTAGCCTTTGGCCAGTGAATCTGCAGCTCCCTGACCTCAACCCCACATCTGAACAAAGGATCAATAACAGAAAAAGCTGACAAACTGCAGTTATTTTCTTAACAGATAACAGAAGTTTGGAAAGAGAAAACAATGAAAACAAAGAGAAAAAGAAAATAACTAGGCTCCTAGACCTCCTATACACTAAAGACAAACAGGCTGAAAAAGAAATAAGGGAAACATCACCCTTTATAATAGCTGCAAATAGCATTGTATACCTTGGTGTAATATAATGAAAGAAGTAACAGATCTGTTTGACAAAAACTTTAAGTCACTGAGGAAAGAAATTGAAGAGGATATCAGAAAATGGAAAGCTCTCCCATGTTCCTGGATAGGTAGGATCAACATAGGAAAAATGGCAATCTTACCAAAAGCAATATACAGATTTAATGTAATTCCCATCAAAATCCCAACACAATTTTTTTACAGACCTTGAAAGAACTATACTCAACTTCATTTGGAATAACAGAAAAGCCAGGATTTCCAAAACAGTTTTGCTCAACAAAAAACCTCAGGAGGCATCACCATCCCCTACTTCAAGTTATACTATAGAGCTACAGTATTAAAAACAGCTTGGTACTGGCATAAAAACAGACTTGTGGATCAATGGAATTGAATTGAAGACCCAGACATTAACCCACACACCTATGAATACCTGATTTTCGACAAAGAGGTAAAAAATATTTAATGGAAAAAAGTATCTTCAATAAATTGTGTTGGCATAGCTGGATGGTAGTGTGTAGAAAAATAGATCCAAGCCTATCACCTTGCACAAAATTCAAATCTAAGTGGATCAAAGACCTCAGCATAAAACCATCTACACTGAACTTGATAGAAAAGAAAGTGGGAAATACCCTCCAATGCATTGGCACAGGTGACTACTTCCTAAATATAATAACAGTAGCACAGGCACTAAGAACAACAGTCAATAAGTGGGATCTCCTGAAACTGAGAAGTTTCTGTAAAGCCAAGGACACTGTCAATAGGACAAAACGACAGCCTATAGAACGGGAAAAGATTTTCACCAACCCTACAAGTGACAGAGGACTGATCTCTAAAATATATAAAGAACTCAAAAAACTAGAGCCCCATACCCTGAATAACCCAATCAAAAAATGGGGTTCAGAACTAAAAAGGGAATTCTCAGCAGAAGAATTACAAATGGCTGAAAGACACTTGACATCTTTAGCCATCAGAGAAATGCAAATCAAAACAACTTTGAGATACCACCTGACACCTGTCAGATTGGCTAAGATAAAAGACACAGGTGACAGCCTATGCTGGAGAGGTTGTGGAGCAAGGGAACACTCCTCCATTGTTGGTGGGAGTGTAAACTGGTTCAGCCACTCTGGAATGCAATGTGGTGGTTTCTCAGAAAATTGGGAATCAGTCTCCTCAAAGATCCAGCAATACCACTACTGGGCATATACCCTAAAGACACATGTTCGCTCTCCAAAAGCATTAGCTCAACTATATTCACAGGAGCATTATTTGTAATAGCAAGAGCCTGGAAACAACCTAGATGCCCCTCAACTGAGAAATGGATTAACAAACTGTGGTATATCTATACAATGGATTACTACTCAGTGGTAAGAAAAAATGATATACTAAAATTTGCTAGCAAATGGATGGATTTGGAGAACATCCTCCTGAGCGAGGTCTCACAAACCCGGAAGGATAAGCAGGAGATGTACTCACTCATTAGTGGACTTCAAACAAAAACATTCTTTTTTTTGATTGAAAGATAATGAATGAATAAAGTGATTTACCACACACACACACACGCACACACACACAAAACAAAACAAATCCTCTGGTTTGTCTGTAGAAGGATTGGTTGCTTAACAGAAATTTGTGGTAGCCATAGTGCATCTGTGGGCATTAGCTGTGACCTACTGTGCTTTCTTTATCTGTAGCTGAGCCTAACCTGGCTTGAGAAGCTTTAGATTTTATTTTTCTTTCATGTATTTTCGAGAAAAGAGAAGTTTTATTACTATATGGGCTTTTTTGTTATCTATTCTGAATGTTTTGCTTTTTTACATAATGTTTAATATTGATTTCCAAAAACACTAAAAAACCATAAAAACTACTGACAACCTTTAATTTAATATATCAGCCTTTTGCCTTAGTGAAGATCATTTTAAAACTCATTTTAAAAATAGTTCATTTGCTATATTTCTCTTATTTTACACTTTATTTCAAACTCTAATTAATTTCTTAAAATTTAAATACCCACTCTCTTACAATCTTTTACATGTCTATGTGTTTGTTGTAGCCATACACGCCCAATATACAGATACAATTTGTTCTCACCCATATGAGCACAATATGTCATTATATGCATTCATATGTATTATATGCATTTGAATATATACTCATTTTATACATAAAATATATCCATCCTGCACACACCTATCTGCTATACAATATTCCCCACATGCATATATTTCTACTTGTGCACATTTATAAATACACATCTTGATAGATAGAAGAGAATGGAGCTGAAAGTGATATTCTTTTCTTACAGAAACAGCAATTTCCCATTTGCTTACAAAGTTGAAATCCCCTAATTATGAATTCCTGCTTATATCAAGGGAGAACAAAGGTTGAAATATACAGATTGTGTATTTTACACCATACACAAGATAGATATAATTATAGGTAACATGGAAGCCTTTCCAGATGGCTTCCATGACCATGAGGCTGAGCTGTACCCATGAGCTAGCCTGTTCCGCATTTGCTGTCTCTCTTTCTCCAAGCCTTCTGTTTCTAGGAGTAGTCAAATACCAGAGACTTCTACTGTCCATCTTCACCATCAGTGAAGATTTCAGTAACTTCTGATCCTATCATGGGATTATGAGCCAAATACCACAACCACCCAGCCATAAAAACAAAAAACAAAGATTCACAATTTTGTACATTGTTATCACTCACTGGGATAGTAGGTAAAAGAAATTAAAAATCTTTGAGAGATGAATCTGGTACCTGTTAAAATAACTCTTGCTTTTTTGACTTTTGATAAAGCCTATCCTACCTTAAAACACAAAATGAGTAAACTACAAGTGTATTAAAGACATAAATAAACAAAAGTGAAAATAAATCTCTCCCCAACCAAGATAGGAATTCTGAAACCCAAACATAATCATAATGCTAAAAAGCTGAAAGACAATTTTGAGCTTACAAAGGTACTAAATACTTCTAGAAAGCAAAGTACCACTAAAATGTAGCTGATGAATTGTAAATCAAGAAATACATTTGCAACAGAAACTTAAAAGGCTCATTTTAATGAGTGATGATAATAGACAAACTTGTCAAAGAAAGATAGCATCATGTTGGGGGGGGGCATTGAGAGAATCCCAGAAGGATGGCTGCTCTTGACAACATCTTTGAAAAGGACACTGGGCACTGAGGGAAGAACATCATGTCACAGCTCTCCTGGTGCATTTCAAAATCAGTCAATTAATTTGCTTACAATTTAAAATGCATCTGTCCTTTGTGGTGGTGGTTTGAAAGAAAATGGTCCCCAAAGAGAGTGGTACTGTTAAGGAGGTATGGCCTTGATGGAGTAAGTGTGCTTGCTATGAGATGGTCTTTCTGTACACTGTAAATATGTTTTGCTAACATTGCTTAATGAATAAGATGCTTTGGTCTATGGTAAGACTGGATATAGCCAGGTGGAGAATCCAAGCAGCCATATAAGGATAAGAAAGGCAGAGTTGGGGCAGAGGCTGAGGGCCATCAGAGGTGTGAGATGTAATGGAACACAGGCAAAGCCATGAGACACATGGTGATACATAGATGAATAGAAATGGGTTAATTTAAGATAAAAGAGCTAGTTAGCAATAAGTCTGAGCCATAGACCAAACAGTTTGCAATTAATGTTAAGCCTCTGAGTGATTATTTTATAAGCTGCTGCTGGGTTGGGTATGACAGAGACAAACTTTGATCTACATGTGATTTCGTTGGAGGAAGTGTGTCACTGTGGGGTGGGCTTTGAGGTCTCATATATGCTCAAGATACCACCTAGCGTTCCAACTTCCTGGTGCCTTCTGATGAAGATGTAGCCTACACCATATCTGCCTGCATGCTGCCATGCACCCTACCCAGATGGCAATAGGCTAAACCTCTAAAAGTGTCAGCTATCACATCAACTAAGCTTTTCTTTATAAGAGTTGCTGTGTCTTTTCACAGCAACAGAAACTCTTAAATAAGACAGAAGTTGGTACTAGGGACTAGGGAATTGTAATGAGCATGACCATGATTTTATTTAATGGAATTTTGACTTTGGTACTTTGGGTTAGGAAATCATTATAATGTTTAAGGATTCTTTAATGGGACATACTAATAGGAGTATAGAAGACAGTAGTGCTGACGATGATTTTAACTGTGGGCTCAAGATGTTTCAGAAGAGAAGAATGTTACAATGTGGCCTAGAGACTGGTCTTGAACTATTTTGATGAAGAAAGTATCTTCTTTTGCCTTTGTCTAAAAAGTTTGCCTGAGGCTAAAGTGAAGAGTTGTGGCTTAATTCTGTTGACAGAGGAAATCTCAAAACAGCCTAGTATAGACTCTGTTGTGTGGTTATTAGTGTTAACTCTGATTAAGACATAGTGAAAAGGAATAAGATGAGCAAATAAAAATTCAAAATGTACAGACTGAGAAAAGGAACACCAGGAAGGAGAATGGAGCAAAATCCTGTGTCCAAGGAGATAAATGGATTAAGAAAGGGAATATAAAGGGGGTGATGACCTCAGGGCAAGATCCCACCCAGCTAAGTTTATAGAAAACCTTAGAGCCAGGTGTGGTGGTATAAATTTTAATGCCAGAACTGAAAAGACTGAGGCTGGAAGATTTCTCAGTTTGAGGCCAGCCTGATCTACAGAGCAAGTTACAGAACAACCAAACTCAGGTAGTGAAGAAAACCACAGAAAACGGAAAGCTGGAGAAGATGTAATTGAGTGAGGGGCCCAGCAGGCAGCAGAACTTGGTTGCTTCAGCCAGTTGGTTCTGGAGGTAAGGGCAGAAGAAAGCGCAATAGAATTTCCCCCTCAACTAAGGCAAGCTGCTGAGACAGGCATGTGTCAGTGGCGTCCCAGAATAGAGACCATAGTGTGAAGCTGTGAACTTGATGCCTGGATTGCCTCGGAGACCCCAAGATATTAGAGATGCCAGAGCCATAGGATACTTGCCAAGGAGAGCTACTAACAAGGAGTGGACCAGCCTGAGAGAAAGAAGTGTATTTCAGTCAATAAAGCTGAAAGGAGTTCAAGATCTGAAGAACATTTTGACATCACACATCAATACACAGAATTTAGAGTATCCCAGCTGTTTTTCAGTCTTGCTTTAGTTGGGTATTTCCTTCCCTTGGAATGGTAATGTATATCAGGCGCTGTTATCTATTGAAAATGTGTGACCTGCTTTTTTTAATTGTAACCCTACAGTTAAGAGATTGCCATAAATCTCAGAAAAGACTGTGGAATTTGGACTTTGAAAAAGTTTGGGACTGATAGACAGTGGGAATCGTAAAGTTGGACTAAATGCATTTTTGTATAATGATATGACTATAAGCCTATGGAGGCCAGGGAGTAGAATGTGGTGGTTTGAAAGGAAATATCTCCCAAATGGAGTGGCGCTATTAGAAGGTGTGGGTTTGTGGGAGGAAGTGTGTCACTGTGGAGTGGGCTTTGAGGTCTTGTATACTCAAGCTATTCCTAGTGTCACAGTTCACTACCTGTTGTTTGCTAATCAAGGTGTGGCCAGCACCATGTCTGCCTGCATGTCACCATACTTTCAGCTATGATGCTCCCCGCCATTATATCAATGGAGTAAACCTCTGAAATGTAACCAGCCACTTCAATTAAATGTTTCTCCTTTTAAGAGTTGCTGTGGTCATAGTGTCTTTTTACAGTAATAGAAACACTAAGACAGCAAGGTACTAGCCCCTAGATGATGGTATGAGGAGGTATTTTGGTTAATGATGATGATGTGGTTGAGAAATGGGTTCATTATCTATGACCTTTATGAGATGCCAAATCAGCAGTGCTTTGGTCCTGGACCTTTGGCTTCCAGAATAGTAAGAAACAAGGGTCTGTATTACCACCATTGCCCAAGCTTCTCAGATGCTCTGAGCTGACTGATCCACTCCACCTGTGAGTTGCACTTCACAGAAACATGAACACATTGGTGTGTGGGAGAGCATGCAACATGGTAACAACAGAAACATGCAAAACCAAGACTATGGCCATGCTGAGGAACCAGTCAAATGAATTATACTGCACCATATGATGGCCATGACATGGTATAGATGGCAGAGAACAGAACACAGCCTTGAGGAGAAGGCACCAAATCATGCTTATGATGATCCCATGTTCTTGCTAAGTAGTGTCAGAAACACTGTTTCTCATCTTCTTCCCTTTGCTTATTGCTAACAAGTGTGATCTGTGAGGACCAGAGGCCTGAGTGACATGAGATCCTCTTCTGACTTTACCTTTCACAACATTGGTCACTGAATCACATCACACTGGAGTCCATGGGGGTCTGCTGCTGCCCTTCTAGATCAGTGCAAGGATAGTAGGAAATCCTTGCACTGATTTACAAATCCTTGCACCTGAATTACAAGAGCCAGGCAGATAAGTAACAGGTTCCTAAGAGACCGAAGCTCTGTCTGGGAACTTCTGTGTATATAGATATGTGCATATTCATGTCTCTGGGGTCCAGGTGCATATGTGCACACAGATATCCTTGTGATGCATGTACACATGTGTTTTGACAATGTATTGAATATGTACATATCTGCACACATTTTTGTAACTGTGCTTGTTCATGCACGGGGTTTTGTATAAATTCTGTACATGTATGTGGTCATAGTACCTTGTTTTTTTTTTCAGTACCGCCTTCTCAACTCTCTTTTATGCTGACACCAGCTATGTGGGGTGAAGACCCCTAGCCAAGCTTCAAGCCTGGATCATTGGTGTGCTATCTCCTTCTTGCCCCAGGTACTCAGTTGTCAGATGGAGCCCGTCTGTCCAGGTGCTTATCTGGGACTTGCTGAAGTGGTTAGGTGTGTGGCTTATCAATTCCTCTCATCCAGGCAGGCAGGATAACTCAGGCTGAGTTTAGGTTTCTTAGGACCCCAAGAGAACCTGTTCTTATCCCCAATGATAAACTGCTGTGCTGCATGCAAGCTGCCTAGAAGTTGAGGAACCTGTGCAGCCTCCAGCCACATGGAAGAGTTGTTCTGCCAGCCTCTCCTGGCCAGGAAAAGGCCTCTTCATGCATGGACTCATTCTGCTGTCTGGAAAAAGTAATTTGTCACATTGTGGGGAGCATTCCTGGTGGGTTGTTTGGGAGAATAATGTTGGTTTAGTGAAATACAGCCAGGAATAAAATGGAAAAAGTGGAATTGGAAGGTAAATTGTTTCCTATTGCTCATTCTGAAACCTGACTCTATTTTGCTAATATGCTCAGTACTTTATCATTCTCTGGACAGCCCGTCTTCTTTTTTTCTCCCCTCCATGCTGTGTTTTGCCTTCCTTTCTTGGCTTCTTCTTTGTTCCTTTGTCTCTGTTGTCTGCCTCCTCTTGGTAAGACTCTCAGGGCCATTGGGTATTGGGACATAGTTGGATCCTCTACTCCCCAGAGAATAGCTAAGGAAACAGATTGGAGAAACCTGACCTTATTTTCAACTCTCATTCCCTTTGGCACTGGCTTGAGTATGCTAGTGTCTGATCTTGGGCAAGTAGCAGCTACTCAGTTTGGATCCCCAATACCTTTGTAAAACTGCAAGGTTTCCTCAGCCCACTCTCATTATCTGTGATGCAGGTAAATCCAGCTTCAGCAAGTACTTACAAGCACTGACCAACTAGTGCTAGAAGAAACCCAACACTGCTGTGGGAGGCGGCCTTGGAGAGAGGGCAGAGCAGAATGGTGGCACTGCCTCTTCTACATCAAGGCTGTCTGCCACCTTCTCTCTGCCCCTCCATATGAAGGGTCAAGGTAGAGTTGAGCATGGGTGCTTCAGGTAGAGGTGGATATTGGGTTGCCTCTGAGGATTAATTTCTTTAAGAAAAAGGCTGAGAAATGTAGTGAGGAGATCTGCAACATTTTGGTGCTCACCACTGGTATTTGTGTCTCAAGAGCCTCATCTCAGGACAAAAGCTCCAGACACAGCACAGTGTGCCCAGGGGCAGACATTTCCAGGTGGTGCATCCTGCTTTTGATTCGGTGTTATAACAGATTCCTTTTATAGCCCAGTTCTGTATCAAGAGCCTGGAGAATACACTTCCCTTCAGGATGATGGTGATGGCTGACACAGCTGACATGCTATGCAGTTAGGAGACAGTTTGCTGTATCAAAACTAAACTAATTAACATTTGTTCAGGACCAACGTGATATTAGCCAATGTGTTACTCAAATGCAGTAGTGGGAAGTGCTTCAGTGTCTTGGCTCTTTTTAAGTTACTGAGACCATAGATAAGGAACAACACACCAAATTCCCAAATGTGGAGCATTATATGCTAGCAGAGAAAATCTTGGGAAGCTCTCAAATACCTGTCCAATTGACTTGAGTAGATAGCAAATTATCACTACTAGCCCCACAAGCAGAACCGAGGCAGAATGACCAGGCGTGTGAGAGAACCTCTGCCATATTGCAGAGAGTATCATTAACATTGCCTGTTCTTGTAACAAAGATGTAGACCAAGAGTGTTTACTGCTGGCAATATCCAGGGTTTCTATACCATGTGAATTAACTTCATCTAGAAAATGGGTAAACATTTTTCTTCTTGGAGTCTGGATGATTTGGACAAGTGTATGCTCATCTACAAAAGGACTTGTCACCTGCTGCTGCTGCTGCTGCTGCTGCTGCATTTATCCCAATCAGTGTTGGTCGCCAGGCCTGGTGCCTTTTAATTCCCCAGTCCCCGCAGTAGCTAGATACCAGCCAGCATTGTCGTGGACTCTCGTTGTCCTTGCTGCAGATACAGGCTTCAGACCTTCCCTTTTTCCATTGCTCAGGCTTGAGAGAGACTATACCACTGTTGTCTCTTTGAGAGGAAAGAGGTTGGTAGACGCTAGGTCTGTCCCCCTCCCCCCATGGATCTTGCCCTTAGGAGAGTCTTACCCAGGAGGCCTGCTGGTCGTGGCAACGCAGTGTACCTGAGCTGGAGTAGAGCACGCTGTCCTTGACCAGCACTGAGATGGCTCTCAGCATGAAGGAGAGGAACAGATTCAGGTGGATGTAGTTCCTGGTGCAGTGTAGCTTTCTGCAGAGGGAGAAGATAGAAACTGATGTTCGATTATTATGTAAGTGCTTTCTTCTCATGAACTTAACCATTTACTGAACTTTAATCATCACACTCTGTACTTCTTTGTTTCTAGTTTTGCATCATGGTAAGTATTTTTGCACACAAACTTTTCTTTTATTTCATATTATTTCCTTAGGTTGGAGTTCAGTATGAATATAATGCAGAAGCCACACAGGAACTGCCTTGAGCTGTAGCCATGTGCACTTTGTTCCCCATATGGTTCCGGAACATAGGAGGGGTAGCTAAGTGTGACTGTCTCATTATTTCTCTTCTTTTGTTATCGCTTGAGGTCTTCATGCCTGATGATTCTACTTTGAGACAAAGCTGTAGCCATGACTTTACCCATCTCTCAGCTTGTACTTGGCCTCCAAGGCTTCAACTCTGATGCATAAAAATAGACCTTCTTCTCTTTAGATCAACACTAAGGATGCATGGGGTATTCCATGCATGGGGGATTTCATCTTGAGTTAGGATCTGCAGTTGGTCTCCTTGTCTCACAACAATCTGCCCTCATCACCCTCCTGACTGTTCTTTGTCAGAAGCTTGCTATCAGCTGAGGGCACACAAAGCTTGTTTGACCATCTCCACCCCCCCTTTCCTGGCCACACAAGCTTTGACTTACCTTTAGTCTGTCTCATGGCTGTGGACATGCACTGACCAATCAGCCAGGGCTACCAGAACAAATGAGTCGGAAATATGACCAATGGGAGGGTTGATCTCAATTTTTTTTTTGTAATTTTAATCAATCTAGAGTTAAAAGCAAAAATATCATGACTTGCCTTTTTTTGCGCACTTGTCACAGCATATCTGTACTTCACTTTAATAGATATATCATGTATGTATCTACTGGTGTGTGTGTGTGTGTGTGTGTGAGTGAGTGTCAGGTGTATGTACCTACTCTCTATACCCTCTAGTATTATACACAAGGGTGATAAACTGATCTAGCAGACGTTAATAGATTCAGTTGGAGTTATTTTCTTTTCTATACATAAATGGAACATTGGGATATGTGAAGGGGGAGGCAGAATCAGTTTTTGTAATAACTGTGAAAAATCTTATTCTTTTATTTGTGGAAATGTGTCACTTTAGTTGTAGGTTTTTTTTTTAACTTTATAAAATCAGTGTAGGCCAATCTTAGAATTTAAAGTGAAGGCATGCTGCTGACAATTGAATGAGGGTGTGTCAAGGATTTGATGAACAGCAGATGCTGTTTTCTATGGTAGGTAAATGAAAAAAACTTTCATCGGGTTAAAAATGCTGATTTAATAAGGGAGAGATATTTTAAAAAATTGTTGAACATATTAAGGACTTTCCAGAAATTAGTCACCTGAAATCAGAATTAAAATTCCAACAAAGGAGGCCAGTGAAAACAGCGGAACGGAGGCCTCTGTCCAACCCTTCCACGAAACCCTGAAAACCTGGCAAAACTACACAGATGAATTCTGTCAGAGCTCTGGAGAATATTCAGAGTTGATAGCTGTGATCCCCCACGCCAAGTGAGCACACTGTAGGTCAGCCTTGCCCTGTCGTATGACACATGCTTCCCTAAGTGCCATCCTGAAGACCATGCCCAGTGGCTTCTGTGTGGTCTCAGAAATTACATACAAATACAAGATACTGTTTTTTTTTTTTAAAGAAAAAAATTCTAAATTCATTCAACAACTGGTGCAACCTTCCAGAACCCATTCAGACAGAGCAGCAGCTATAAGAAAGCCAAATAGATTTTGGCAGCTGCCTAAGGGCAACATTAACAGTTGAGGCAAATGACAGACCTTCTGGAGCCTGAGAAGAAAAGCTGTGGAGTGAGGTTCTTTGGGAAACTAGATTTTGAAAAGCTGTCATATATATAGAAGAATTTAGAAACCTGAACACATGCTCTGGACAGGTCATATACTCCCAGAGAGCGCTCACCTCAGGTGATCTTTAGTATTAGCTTAAGCAAAAAGTGAAGTGAGAGCTGAATTGTAAACAATCTGGCCAACTAATAAAGGAGTGCTTCCAACACAGCAAAATACCCTAGATGGGGAATCCTTTTTCTTTTCTTCCTATTTTTCCCTTTCATTGTAGATGTCTGAAGAAACCTTTGTCAGTAAGTAATTGACTGATAGTTAACAGTATATAGGACCAACAAACTCTACAATATAGAAAGGTTTAGAGAAGTCACTAAATGAATAATTACTAGCTTTCCTGGTGGCAAGAGCTTTAGCACCAGCTGCTCAGAGGCATGAGACACAAAGGTTGCAAATTCAAGACTTCCTGGGACCAGGAGGGATTTCAAGGACAACCTGAAGATTTCACAGAAACTCTGTCTGAAATAAAAGGTAAATAAAAGGGTTGGGCTATACCTCTGTGGTAGACTGCTTGTTTGGCATTTAAAAGGCCCTGAGTTCAATCTCAAGTAGCACAAAAATGATAAAATAGAATAAGTAATATAGAAACACCCACAACTCATAACAAAGGACAAAAAAAGAGATAAAATTTGATTTCCAAAGTTATCACATCATTTTATTTAAGATGTCCACTTTCAACAAAAAGATTATAAAGCATTAAAAGAACCAAGAAAGCTGGATTACTAATAGGAAAAGGAAAATAAGTAAAACCTTCCTTTTAAAAATCACATGAAGTAGCCTTACTAGACAGAAGCTTAAAGCCAAATGCTTGAATATGTTCAAAGAACAGAATGAAATAAAAAGAACAATCCATTAACAAACACAACATTTCAATAAAAAATGAAATTTGAAGAAGTAACTAAATAAAAATTTGAGGTTTAAAATATGCAACTGGCATTAAAAATTCCCTAGAGATGGCCAATGAAAATCTAGACAGGCAACAGAGAGATTTAGTAAAATTTAAAGATCAAAGAAAATCACCAAGTCTTAGTTAGAAGCTGTTGTAAAACGATTTGCTCAAAATGGAATCATTTTATCTTGATGGAGACTCTTTAAAATTATACAAGGAAACAAAACTTACCAGGCTCAGAAAATAAACACCTCACAAGTCTTAGGAAGTTCCTGAAACTTATAATATTCACAAGAACTCTTCTCAAGTGCTAGCAACTTTTGTATACACATTCTAACCTGTTTAGCAGCTTGCAGATTGAGAAAGGGAACTCCAGGGATGCAGATCTTGAGACTTACCATTTGTGCTTGAGTGAGCTTTCCAGTGATGCAGTTGTTTTGTGTCTCCATGTTTCTAGAGTAACTTCTTCTTCTTTTTTTTTTTTTTTTACTTTTTTGGTTTTTTTCTTTCTTTCTTTATTATGAATAAAGTCATTTTTTTATCCATATATATCGTTGTTCAAACTCCCTTCCCCCTCCTGCCCCTTCCACTCACTCTTTCTTCTCCACAGCACTTTATCTCCTCCCCAGCACGGGCAGGGGTCTCAAGGTCCTAATATGGCTTAGTTCAGCATCCATTCCTGGCAGATACACTTTCCTAACCACAACATCAAGACAGGGTCAGGTGTTCCTCTGGAGGAAGTGGGATCCAAGGTGCTGGTCCAAGGTCTTTCAGATCCCAAGCTGTTCAGTGGTTGTGGTTTCCAGCTTGGGCATGGTTTGCTTTTTTTTTTTTTTTTTTGCTTTTTGTTTAGAGTTCACTAATGAGTGAGTACATCCCCTGCTTATCTTTCTGGGTTTATGAGACATCGCTCAGGAGAAAATTCTCCAAATCCATCCATTTGCCTGCAAATTTTAGGATATCATTTTTTCTTACTGCTGAGTAGTAATCCATTGTATAGACGTACCACAGCTGGTTAATCCATTCTTCAGTTGAGGGACATCTAGGTTGTTTCCAGGTTCTTGCTATTACAAATAATTCTGCTACGAACATAGTTGAGCTAATGCCTTTGGAGTGCAAATGTGCATCTTTAGAGTATATGCTCAGTAGTGGTATTGAGTTCCCTCTATATTTTAAAGAGCAGTCCTCTATTACTTGTAGGTTTGGTGAAAATCTTTTCCCATTCTGTAGGCTGTCGTTTTGTCCTATTGACTGTGTTCTTGGCTTTACAGAAACTTCTCAGTTTCAGGAGGTCCCACTTATTGATTGCTGTTCTTAGTGTCTGTGCTACTGATGTTATATTTAGGAAGTAGTAACCTCTGCCCATTTGTTGGAGGGTATTTCCCACTTCTTTTATCAAGTTCAGTGTGGCTAGGTTTATTTTGAGGTCTTTGATCCACTTGAATTTGAGTTTTGTGCAGGGTGATAGGCTTGGATCTATTTGCATGTTTCTACA
>PVIH01007578.1:64767-99237 GCA_004025045.1 Sigmodon hispidus
TTTTTTTTTTTTTTTTTTTTTTTTTTTTTTTTTTTTTTTTTTTTTTTTTTTTTTTTTTTTACTGTAGCTCTATAGTATAACTTGAAGTAGGGGATGGTGATGCCTCCTGAGGTTCTTTTGTTGAGCAAAATTGTTTTGGCAATCCTGGCTTTTCTGGTACTCCAAAAGAAGTTGAGTATTACTCTTTCAAGGCTTGTAAAATATTGTGTTGGGATTTTTGATAGGAAGTGCATTGAATCTGTAGATTGCTTTTGGTAGAATTGCCATTTTTACTATGTTGATCCTACCTATTCAGGAACATGGGAGATCTTTCCATTTTCTTATATCCTCTTCAATTTCTTTCTTCAGTGATTTAAAGTTTTTGTCAAATAGATCTGTTGCTTCTTTGGTTATATTTACTCCAAGGTATTTAATGCTATTTGAAGCTATTATGTAGGGTAATGTTTCCTTATTTCTTTTCAACCCTTTTATCTTTAGTGTATAGGAGGGCTACTGATTTCTTTGAGTTAGTCTTGTATCCTGCTACATTGCTGAAGGTGTTTATCAGCTGTAGCAGTTCCCTGGTAGAATTTTGTGGGTCGCTTATGTATACAGTCATATCATCTGTAAATGGAGATAGTTTCACTTGTTTTCCAATTTGTATCCTTTTAATCTGCTTTCATTCTCTTATTGCCTTAGCTAAAAGTTCGAGTACTATATTGACTAGATAAAGGAAGAGAGGACATACTTGTCTAGTTCCTGATTTTAGTGGGATTGCTTTGAGTTTTTCTCCATTAATTTTGATGTTGTCTGTCAGCTTCTTATAAATCACCTTTATTATATTTAGATATTTTCCCTTTATTCCTGATCTCTCCAGGACTTTTTATCATAAAGGAGTGTTGGATTTTGTCAAAGGTTCTTTTAGCATCTAAGGATATGATCATGTGGGTTTTTTCCTTCAGTTTTTTTATATGATGGGTGACATTTATGGATTTTCATATGTTGAACCATCCCTGCATTTCTGGGATGAATCCTACTTGATCATAGTGGATGATATTTTTTATATATTGTTGTATACAGTTTGCCAAAATTTTGTTGAGAATTTTAGCATCAATATTCATGAGGGAAATTGGTTTGTAATTCTCCTTCTTTGGTGTGTCTTTCAGTGGCTTGAATATTAGGGTAATTATGGCCTCATAAAAAGAATTTGGCAATATTCCTTCAGTTTCTACTGTGTGAAACAGTTTGAGGAGTAATGGTAGTAATTCTTCTTTGAATCTGGTAGAATTCTGCATTGAAACCATCTGGACCTGGGCTCTTTTTACTTGGGAGGCTTTTAATGACAGCTTCAATTTCCTTTAGGGTTATAGGTCTGTTTAGGTAATTAATCTGATCTTCATTTAATTTTGGTAAATGGTACCTACCTGTCCTGGAGTAACTTCTTGTCCATGCTGCTGCAATTAGCCCCCAATAAACTTACTGGTTCACTAATTCAGACTTAAGTGAATCATTACTTTGGTCAGTTGTAGGTTCTTATATATGGTAAATAGGTATTTATTCACGTCTCTATAGAAAAAGTCACACATCAGAAGGAAAACAGATGAAAAAAAAAAGAAAAAACCCCCCAAGACATGGAATACTACTCATTGCTTGGCCCAAATTCTTATTTAAAAGTAAAATGGCCAGAAGAATCCTAAAAAGAACAAAGTACAATGACTCATTTCTGGATTCTAAACTTTCTGAAGACTGTGTGACTCTGTAAATAGCTCAGTGCATCAGACTGAGAGACTTCAAACAAATCTATGGTCAGTTCATGAGAAGCTAAGAACATTGAATGGTCTTTTAAACTATTGGTGTTGAACTGCTAGGTAGGACTTGAGAGAGAATAAAGATAGACTCCCATTTCATAGCATATCAAATATTAACTGAAAATAAATCAATGGTCAAAATACAAGAACTAAAATATAAAACTATTTTGGGTTGGAAAAGCATGATCTTGGGTATGACAAAGGTCTCTTAGACAGTATATCAAAAGCACAAAAATAAAGTGGACTTCATAAAAATTTAAAAACTTTAATGTATTAAGTACATATTATCAACTTAAAAAACCTAAGTAAAAGTAGAAAACATTTGTATACTAGACTTATAATAAAAGCTAGCATATATAATATATAAAAACTCTTAAAATATAATAAGAAACCAAACAAGTGAATTAGAGACTAGACTGAGCAAACATGGGGCTGGAGGAGATATGGTTAAAAAGCACACATGGAGGCTGGGATAATGGCTTAATTGGTGAAGTATTTGTTGTATTCAGTGTTAATATCAAAGTTAGATCTTTTAGACCCTTGTGGAAAAGCCAGGTGTAACATCAAGGAGGAGGAGACTAAAGGATCCTTGGGACTTAGGGCTTACCGAATTTCCAGTTGAGCCAAATAAATAAGCTCTGGGTTCAGTAAGAGACTGTCTCAGAAAGAGTGGAGAATGATTGAGGAAAATACCAGACATTGACTTTTGGCTTCCATATGCACAAGCATGCATGAGCTCTTACACACTTGTGCACATACAAATAGGCACACCTACTATGCACACAAAGTACATGAGACTTCACACTCAGTCTACAGTCACTCGTTCTCTGCACCCTGAATAGCTGTTCGCATCAGTATTAACCAACATCTACTACAAGGGCTGAGAACTGTACTGATTTGTGTGTATAAAGAGAGGTATTCAGAAGGGATCTTGATAAGTGTCCATTTAGCAAAATAATAAGTAGTAAGTTCACACATAGAGCATGTAAACTCTGTAAACCGTAAGTTCTTCGCCAGGCTCGCAATACCAGGCATGAGTTCCATCTTGTGTAACAGATGTTTAATTCAGTCAGAAGGCAATTGGTTATTCCCTGGTCTAGTTTGCTTTATGTTGCTGCGATAAAATACCATCACCAAGTGTGGAGGAAAGGGCATATTTAATGTTATACTTCCAGGTAATAATAATCTATCACTGAGGGAATTCAGGATGGGAACTCATGGGAGGAACCTGGAGCAGAAACCGTGGATGAGTGTTACTCACTTTCTCTAGCTTGTTCACTTAGAATTTTTATATAGCCCAGGCCCACCTGCCTAGAGATGGTGACACCCACAATTGGCTAGGCCCTCCCATATCAATCATTAATCCCTCACGGATATGTCCATGGGACAGTCTGAACTCTCAACTGAGACTTCTTCCTTTAAGTGATACTTGAGTGTATTGACAGTGCACACCAGCTAGGAATCCATCATAAAAGAGCAAAGGACATAAATTTGAGTGAGTGCAAATAGTGAATCCAAGAGGAGCTGAGGTGGGGAGGGTATTGGATGTAATAAAAATGCATTTTACTTATGCGTGAAGTTCTCATAGAATACACTAAATCCATCTTTTAAAAGGAAACAACTAAAAATACCCACTCTCACAAATCCCTCTGATCTTAAGAATGAAAGAGATATCCGACAGTAGATCAAACTTGGCAAATGAAAGCGCTATATGAACTGGATCTGTGGAACATGTCTAGATTAATGTGGAGAGACATGAAATAATGGAAAATACTGGAGAATGGTAAAAAAAAAATATGAGAACGGGTCAAAACACCAAATCCAAGTGAAGATAGTGTTCCAAGAGAATGATATAAAAACAGTTTTCCAGGAAGTACTAGCCAAGAATTTCTGAAAATGAACAAAGAGAGTAAAAGACCGGACAGTTCACAACTGTGATAAAAAGGACACAAAAGTCATGGCACTGAGTCAGTGAATCACCTGCAGGAAGCAGGGGACACAGAAAGGGATGGATGCTCAAGGGCAAAGACCATACTTTTAGGAACAAGGCTCGCTATAGGCAACTTCTCAAGAGACAACCTTATCCTCAGTATTTAGAAGTATCCTTTGAAAAAGCCACACAGAATTATTATTTTAGGCAAGCAAAAAGCTTGAGAATTCACTGCCATGAGAATATGACCATAAGCTGCTTGGGAGGCTCATGAGAAAGAAGCAGAGGTATGACCCAACCAGAAAAGAAAGTTCAGGAAAAAATGGAGAGCAATATGTAGGCATGCTAAATAAACACCAACCTAAAATAATGATGTCTGTGGGATATCAATAAAGAGTTAAA
Organism: Sigmodon hispidus; assembly: GCA_004025045.1. NCBI lineage: Eukaryota > Metazoa > Chordata > Mammalia > Rodentia > Cricetidae > Sigmodon > Sigmodon hispidus. The sequence continues at coordinate 68,887 of PVIH01007578.1, forward strand.
ATGTAGGAAACCCAATAAGACATGAATTGACTTGTAAGCAGTAAAAAGCAGTTTAGAGGTTAATTGCTATTAAAAAGAATGTGTTGTAGTTGTAGCCTCGTGGTCGAGGGGGGAGAGAGAGAGAGAGAGAGAGAGAGAGAGAGAGAGAGAGAGAGAGAGAGAGAGAGTTGTAAATGTCAGATTATAACTGAATTAATAAAAATAGAATTAAAACTAAAAGTATAAAAGAGAGGAACTGAAATAAGGAACACTATGACAGACAGAAAGGAAAGAAACAGAAATATTAAACTTCAATGATGGTAATAAATATGCTAAGTGTGGGCTTAACAATGGTGCCTGTTAGTACTGTGAGAAATGCCCATCTAGTTTCAGTCCTCTATATGTTGTTGGCACCATTGGTTAAAAAGACAAAGAAGTTATCTTTGGTCCAATGCATGCGTTGATAACTTTGTCAAAAACTAGGTGGGATATCTATGTGGATTTATTTCTGGATCTACTGTTCTATTAACTTCAACCATGTGTCTGTTTTTGTGTCACATATGCATGGAGTTGGTGGGATGGTAAATTAGTGTAGCAGCTTTGGAAGTCAGTGTGGGGCTTTCTCAAAAACTAAAATTAGCATACTTATATGATCCAGCAGTACCATTTCTAGCATATACCTCTCTTGGCTAGCTTTAGTCCTCAAATTGGTGCAACCTAGAGTTGCAACATCAGATTGGTGTGTGGGCATGGTTATGAGGGATTGCTTTGGCTGATGATTGATGTGCAAAGGCCCAGCTCACAGGTATTTAAGAGAACAATCCAGGAAGCAAGGCAGCAAGCACGTTCTTCCATGGTTTTAACTTCAGGTTACTGATTGAGTTCATGCCATGACTTCTCTTAAGATTGGTTTTAACCTGGATAGGTAAGCCAAATAACCTTCCCTCCCCTATCATGATTTGGGTTATGGTTTTTACTACAGTACAGAGTTAAAACTAAGACAAAATTGCTACTGGAGAAGTGAGGTTGTTGCAATAATCTGATGATTTTGGGGTGGGAGAGTTTAAATTTTGAGCTGGAAAAGCTGTTGAGTGCTTAGAGCTTGTTGGGCCATTCTGTGGGAACTTGAGAGTGCGGTGTGAAATGTAGACAGTGGGAGGGAGCCTGAAGGGCTTAGGAGGCTTCAGAAAGAATATCTGAGACTAAGAATCTACAGTTGCTGGTTCAGCTGTGATTAACCAAAGATGAACGACACTGAGATGAACTCTTTGCTTCATTTGGACAATAGGAAAGTATTTCCTCAGGGCTAGCATGTGTAAGCTGTAATATAAGGTGGCCGAGGCTACACCCCAACTTGACGGTCAAAGCAGGTATAAGAAGTTGCTCACACAGTACTCCTTTTGAAGGCATGAAAGATGTAAGATGGAGGGCCATGGAGAGCATCTGAGGCCTGGTGACTTCAAAGAGGCCATTAGTGAAATGTAGTGTCAGTTGCAGTGGGGACCCAAAGGTTTTGAAGATGCCAGGGTCATGGTATGTTCATCAAGGACAGTGGCAGGTATGAGGTGGAATGGGCTTGAGCGGTGTTGGAGAGATGGCTGCCCAAACTCTTTGGAGCCCATGAGTGAGTTCCAGATACTGGGCCACCGAATTTGGACTTGCATTGTTAGATTTTGGATGTTTCTGTGATCTGATTGTTCTTATTCCCTGGTTCTTCTCATTCAGAATAAGAAGATACTTAACTTTTTTTTTTTCATTTTAAGGAGATTCCAGTTGAGGGACTTTGGTTTTTAAAAGAGATTTTGGACTTTTAAATATCATAGAACAACTTAAAGACTATGAGATTTTTTAAAAAAAGTTGAACCATGTTTTATATTGTGATAGTGATTTTGGTAGTAAGAAAGGAAAACTGCAGAATTAACAGTGTTGTGTTTGTGTTTTAAGTTGACAAGGTGGGTTTTTCTGGTTAGCTTTTACTGCCAAGTCAGTACAGTTTAGAGCCAGCCACCTTAGAGAAGGACTTACCTAGATCAGATTGGCCTGTGAGAGAGTCTAGCTCTCTACTGGGTAGTACCCTTAGGCAAGAAGACCTGGGCTTTGTAAGGCAGTTAGCTAATGAGTGGGACAGCAAGCAGTGTTCCTTCTTGATTCTGATTCAGGTTTCTGTTTGAGTTCTTTCCTTAACTTTCCTCAGTGATGGGCTATAACCTGGAAGTTTAAGCCAAACAAATAGTTTCTCTTTCTAATTTTCTTTTGGTCAGTGTTTTTTTTTTTTCCCTACAGCAATATTGGTAAACTAGAGCAGCATTTGAAGGGCTATAAGTAAACAGACTACCGGCTTACTTGCACATCTGTGTTTATTGTGACTAGTATTAATTGGTCTAGGTGTCCATCAGTGGGTAGATGGATAAAGAAAATGTGGTTTATGTATAATGAACAATGCTCACTTTTGGGTAAGAGGGTGTTGTGGGCGAAGATGGATGTGGAGGGCTTCTGGCTCAGGTGGGTGCCCTGCATCTTGAGCCAGGTATTGTGTTTACCCATGTGTCATGTTGAGTGACGACACATCCTCTTTACTGGATGTCCATGTTACTAAGTAGTGTTTGGTTCAGCACATAAAATATATGACTGGCTCTGTGGTATCTCAGCATGCTGTAGGTTTGCAAGGCCTCTCTGCAGCAGCACAGTGACTGGAGGCTGGTCTCTCTCTTCAGCACCGTTTCCTCCTGTGAGTGCTATTCTTCCCACTCCAGTGGCTCCTCCCTCCTTTCTTTTATTATTTTCTGTTCCTTCTTTCCTCATTGCTTACCCCAGTTTCCATAGGATGAGCTGCACAGTTGGGACATCACTGAGAGATCATTGTCAAGTGTCACTCCAAGTGTTGACCTATAGGTATCAACCAGTGTGTGGCTTCTGGATACACAGAGAAGGGTAGCTTACTCAAGGTGTTCACAGTAGACTTTGGGGATACATGGCACTTATCAGCCATGCTGATAAACTGTTTGCCCAGGCTCTGTGCTCACCAGCTCTTCAGTCCTCAGGTATCTAGTAACTGCTGGTCTTTGCTCTGCCTGATAAAATTCAGGATGGTAAAACACACTTATTGGATAAAGATGTGGGATGGAATGAAATGCCAGTGAGATACAGTTTACCAATTTCTATCTATAGGAGCTGTCTGTCATATTTTTAGATCACATCTACCTTTCTGTGGCAATCTTAATGCACAATGAAGCCTCTGCATGTGCTAGAAGGGTCTATACTGTAGTATGGGACCTGATCTAGGACATAAGTTGCTCCATTTCTCTGTGTTAGTTAAGAATTTGGTCACTCAATGTTTTGTTTTGTTTTGTTTTTCCAAATGCATATTAGGGAGAATAAATGTTTGGCAACTACAAATAATTTCATTTTCTGGGTAAATTAGGACAGTGGAACATGCTGTTTTCATATTACAAATTTTAGAATTGACTTATCTTCAATTTTTCATAAAAGTGCACTGAGCACCACTTACGACAGACAAGAGGTAGTATAAGCCAAAGTCTCTGAAGTGTGGGATAAAAATCCCCCCAAAGTGACGGGACTCCAGATTCTATACCTGGCATACAGCACTAGCAGCCCCCAGCAAGGTGACATCTAGGGAAAATAGTTCTTTTCAATCAAAAAGTTCTGGACCAGGAGAGATGTGTTCACATCTAAAAGACAGTATGACCACCCATGAAATGAGCTATTGCAGATACTCTGGAAGGTCAAAAATCACCTCTGCAAAGTTCCAAAGGTCTTTGGCTTGGCTGATCATGCCACGTTGTAAAATGTGAAGGAACTGAGGTTTGAGAGTGGCTTGTTCAATATGTGAAAATAAACGTACACTTTCCAGTCTACTCCACAACAGCTTATTTCTCTTGGTTTCCTTTCTTTACATTTTTCTCTTTAAAAATGTAAGAACACAGAGATAATTTAACAAGTAGTGAAACAATAGTCACTTTAACATTTCCAAAAATGGGGAACGTGTAACTCAGGCATGGTTGCTGGGCTTCTAAGCTGTGTCCTCCAGCACGCCCAACTCCTTCACTGCTTACACGTGTCCCTTTGCTGTCCATGACTTTATCTCACATAGTGGCAATGGCTGAACTTGTCCTCGGCAACAGGAACTCTGGCGACTCACTTACACCAAATGCTAACAATGCTCAGTGTGGTCATCCACAGGGTTATCTGCTTTTCCTGTAGAGGGATTCTCCTGTGGGCCAAGGTTCTCAGCTCTCATCCTGAACAATCCTGGTCACAGAAGAGACCTGAGCAGGGCCTAGGTGGTGATAAGGTACCATCTGACCTCACTACCAGAAAAAGAGCAGGCAAGCAGATTGCATGGTTCCTGTTTGTGCCACCTAAGCCCTTCCAAATCTACAGCACTCCAACTTCAAGGACTCCTCTGAAGTGTCCCAGTTAATATCTATATATTATAGATGCACACAGGGGTTGCACAATTTGTCTAAGCTCATACAGCTACAAAGAGGCTAAGCAGGATTTGAACCCAGGCAGTGTGATTTCTGCCTTCAAGCATCTTCATAGAGCACCAGAAGCTTCTGAGTGCCAAGGAGAAGATCATCTGACATTCGTAGCTCCATGTTTTTGCATAGCACCTAATGGTTTAAAGGACAACATTACCTACTTGCATAAGAAATGAAAAGTGTTTACATAAAAATTACCAGTATGTGAGATCCCTTTCTAGCTTTCTCCAAGGGTGCTTCTGTTTATTTATTCATTTTTGTGTATATGTGTAACTGAGTGAGTTTATGTGTATCACGTGTGTACTGGAGCCTGCAGGGGCCAGAAGAAGGCAATAGATTCTTTGTAACTGAAGTTATAGATGGTTGTGTGATACAATACAGGTGCTGGCAATTGGATCCCAGCCCTCTGTAAGAATAAGTGATTTTTTAATTGCTGATCCATCTCTCTAGCCTGAGGGTACTCTATCACTTGGCATATGAAGGGGTTCCAGCTTAGGAGCCTAACCCTTTGGGGTACCAAGAAAACCTATAAGTAAGTTTGCTAGCCTATTATTGTCTGCAGAATTGCTTAGTTTTGCTCCTTACCTGAAGAGGCAGATAATTATGCTTCCTGTTGTAAGAGACATCAGAGAAACACTGTAGCCCAAGGTATAGATGGCCTTCACCAGAATATAAAACGTGATCTACAAAGAAATAAAAAACACATCTGTAAGCTGCTATCCAAATTCATGGAGCAATAGGACATTCTGAGGTTCTTCCTATTCATAAAGTATTCTTTCCCACATGCTGAGTGCTGGAAGACAGGGGCAGGGTTATTTTTTTCTAATTCTACCTCCATTAGTGCTGGGACTAAAGGCATGCATTACCTCTGCCTGGCTGTTCAGAGCCTTGTACTCACAGAGATCCAACTCTCACTTTTTGAACACCTATTGTTTTTCTTACAAATCATTATAAAGATGATTTTGTGAATAAATATTTCAAAGGGAACTGCATTGGCTACCATGAGGGCCAAGAAAATAAAGGCCAATATGAGTGGAACTTCTGGGGTCCCTTCAGTGATGTAGGAATCTGACAGTCTTCTGGGAATGCATTTCCAAACAACATCAGGTAAACGCACACATATGAACTCATAGAAAATAACATGGCATCAAAGGTACATGACCAGTTACACAGAGGGTTTCTTCTTACAGTATGGCTGCATCTTGCAATTTTTATTTCTGACACTCAGGTTATTAGGCTTCATGGTTGGAGTCTAACATCCATGCAATCATCAGATATGGGGCAGAAGGCCCATAGATACTTCTGTAGAACCACTGAGGACACTATAAAAATAAAATGGCGTGTGTGTGTACGTGTGTGTGTATGTGAATGTGTGTGTTATATGTGTGAATGTGTGTGTGTATGTGTTTATGTGTGTGTGTGTGTGTGTGTGTGTGTGTGTGTGTGTGAAGTCATTAAAGAGTAAACCAGGCAATCACAGGACACTTGAATAGGCCACCCTACCCTACATGCTCTAAGGCAATGGCTGCTGTACACTTTCTGGTAAAATTAATTCTTGTATGAAAATGGTGAACATACCTGTTCACATAGGACACATTTTACTTTTTCAAAAGAGTCCTAAAATAGACATAACTACTGCTACCAAGCCTCATGGTTATGGTACAAAGACTTCTGTCAGGTATGGTGGCACATGCCTGCAATTCTAGGACTTAGAAGGCGGAGACTGGAAGATCAGGAGTTTGAGGTAGCATTCACTGCATAGAGAGCCTGAAGCAAGCTTGGACTACATGAGACCCTGGTTAAAAGGGTTTATAGTAAAACATATCTTGCTAATACCAATCTGCTAGGTAAGCTGTATGCACTAATGCCATAGTGGCATGATCATTATGGGGGAACCAACTACTTTCCCATTGCATTTGAGTCTTTTCCACAAGAGGGACTTCATATATACTACTGTGAACCTTGTCAAGAGCCCATAAGCCAAAGTGAAGAACCTAATAGTGTTTCACTAAATGGTCGTGTTGTCAAACTATCCTCTAAAATGTGTTTATTGCCATAGATGTGTGCTGGTGTCAAGAAGACTCATCAAAGAAACTTTTTTTTTTTTTTTTTTTTTTTTTTTGCAATGGGTAGTGTGGTTAATGCAGAGATTCCTGAGTGGTCAGAGTACTAAGAATAAGTAAACATGAGTCTTCAGCTGTAAATGGGTCATCTCTACCTATTTCCATCCATCTAAGGCTCAGAGAACATTGAAAAAGAGAGGCCAGAAGGAATGTAATAGCCAGAGGATAAGTAGGAAAGTTGTGAAATACTGACTTCTGGAAATTACATAGCTGCTGAATATATCAACTCAAAGCAGCTGTGCTGCTTGCACAAGCCTTTCAAAAAGTCAAGCCAGCCAAAATTCCAGCATGGATTGAAGAAGGCTGCCATGGCCACACCCTAGTGGTGAAGCTATTGGTAGTTGATTGCTACAGACAGAGTCACTTTTGTGGGGTATATAGACGCTGGTAAGCTAGTTGTTCATGCCCAGTGCATAGTAACCCATGTATCGTCAGCATTAATTTGACTCAGGGGCTGCTGGTGGTGGTGGTGGTGGTAGTGATAATGGTGATGATGAAAAACATAAAATATAAAGTTGAGGGGGGAGATTGGTCAGGATATCTGGATAAGTTGGGAGAAGTTAGTAGGGATGGATATGATCAAATTATATTTTATGATGTATAAAATTCTTAAAGAATAAAAACAGAATAAAATCTATGCAGGGGTCTGTTAGGTTTGCTCATAGTAATGTTACAGTCTAATCATGTTTAAAAGCATCACCCTATTAATGATGAATTGTGCTAGGGCATACCATGCAGTGCAGGTCACAGGAAAGCAGAGACTAGAGGGGTCCATACAACCCTCCTCCGTCATCTAGATAGAGGTGGTCATCATTGCCTCATCTCTTCCTTCCCTCTCCTCCCAGCTCCCTCATGCTTCATTTCCCCACCTCACCTTCACCCTTAGCCCATCTTCTCTTCCACTTACATCCACAGTGTTCCTCCCTTCTCTACCGCAGCATTTCCCTCATACTCCTCATCTCATCTTCTCTAGTCTCAGTTCACACTGTCATCCCTCCCTGTCCCCTGAGTCCCAGCTCTTTTACCTTCTGCCTTAGTTACTTTCCTATTGCCAGGAAGAGACCATGACCAAACACTTTATAAAGGAAAGCATTTAATTTGGAGCTCGTCTACAATTTCAGAGGGTGAGATGTAATCACTATGGTGTGGAGCATGTCATCAGGCAGGCAGGCATAGTTAGTGCAGTAGTAGGGAGAGAGAGAGAGAGAGAGAGAGAGAGAGAGAGAGAGAGAGAGAGAGAGAGAGAGAGAGACTGACTGGGTCTGCATGGGCTTTTGAAATCTCAAAGCCAGGCCTAGTGACATACCTTCTCCAACAAGGCCACACCTCCTAATCTTTTCTAAATATTCAATCAACTGGGAATTAAACATTCAAACATATGAGCTTACCAGGGCCATTCTAATTGAAACCACCATGATCATTTTCCCTGTAGCACCCTGTTTGGTCACTGTGGTAGTTACTTTTCTATTGTTGTGATGAAACATTGTAACCATGCAATTTCTAGAAGGAAGGGTTTATTCAGGCTTACAGTATCAGAGGGATAAGAGTGTATGCATGACGGAGAAGTATGAAAGTAAGCAGCAGACATGGTAGGTGGAGCAGAAGCTGAGGGCTCACATCTTTAATGGCAAGCATGAGGCAGAGAGAGCAAACCAGCAATGGCATACATCTTTTGAAACCTCAAAGCTTGCTCCCAGTGACACTTTTCTTCCAGTAAGGTCATACCCATTCAGCCTTCCTGAATAGCTCCACTGACTGGAAACTGGAGGACCATCTCATTTAAACACCACAGTCAGGTTCCCTTCTCTGAATTCTTTTGGTGCAAACATACTTAATAAGTTTACACTTGGTTATACTGGCCTTATGTAGTGCTTCTAGAAAACCTGCCATGAGCACTCTTACCTCATTACCCTCTTATAGCCCATGGTAGTTGGTAAAGCAGGACTCTGGGGTGCTGGTACTAGTGTGGCCTCTTAGCCCTTCACAGTGTCATGACTGGGAGGACTGAGGAGGCCATTTGATCATTTAAGTCAGGGTTTGGGAGGACTGAGCTTGGAATTCTGTCATCATGTGAACATTCTGACAGGGATAGGGTTAGGGTTAGGGTTATAACTGATGTATAGCCTTCCACAGCTGCTACCTGGGAACATGCAAGTCTTCCCTTACTGGTGTGGGAATGCAAGCAAATCTCCTTGACTGAGGGGTCTGATGTGGTAGCAAAGCCTCCATCTAGAGAAGCGGGATAATGACAAGGAAAATAAATGTGCATATTTCTTCTCCATAGCCAATGAAAGCAGCATATTTTGGTCACAAGGGCATTTCAGCATAACTACTTCCAGCACAAGTATCACAAACATTATATCAAGAAGCCAGAAACCTGTGAATGATCATCACTTCTTTACCTGAGTTTCCAAAACTCTAATGCAATACAACAAATGAATACTATCTCAAAAAATCATGCCATTCATTCAAGATGTGAAAAGGAAATAGCCCGGTCAATCAGCTATGACTTTGGAGCCAATATATCCATTACTTTTATTCACCTAATACATATATATCATCAAGTGTGTGCTGGAGCCATGGTCAGTGATGCAACCAGACAGGAACTGAAGCTTTCAAGGGACCCATGCTTGGAAAAGAAAACAAATCCAGCATTATGAATGGCTAGAGAAGCTGTATAACTGTCATTGGCTATTATGGAAAGCAAGACTTTAGAACAGGGCTCACACTAGCTGCACTGGATGAGACCAGTTACAATTATGACATTGTTGTTAGGGTCAGCTTTGGGAAAGAGGGGAGGAATCTGGTAGAAGGAATGGACAGTGCAAAGGCACAATGGCAGGAAGGTGCAGATCACATAGACTGTGGGGATGTGAAGCTGCAGGAACAATATAATCTCACTGCATCTCGATGGAGTGGGGCAGACGTGCATAGAGGACAAAGATGTGAGGTTCTTTCCAGAGGTGAGTACATGTTCTAGTGAAACACTGTAGACAGTTTAAATAGCGATAAAAGTATCCAGAGGATAGCAGATGGTAACAAGAAGGCAAAGCTAACAAGACTTTTCAACAGAGTAGAGACTGAGAGACAGGGGAATCCAAGGAATTTGGTGGAGAATTTGGACCACAAAAGGCTTGCACCAAGAAGAGGAGGGGCAGGAAGAGCATGGCTGTCTTCTCCTCTCATGTAGTCAGAGGGACTTCTCAGCATCTGCAGAAGTAGCTTGAGTCAGAGAGAAGCTTGGATCAGAAGATTGTTAGGAGTTCTCAGCAGGAGTGCAACAAAAGGCTGGGTGTTTATTTACAAAGGAATTTAATGAGAAATAACAGTGCTTTTGATGAAATGGTAGAATGGAGAATCAGTGAGCCCATAACCTGGTAAGTGAGGTTGCAAACAGACAGACGTGAGGATCCTGCAGAGGACAGAGACCACTTTGAGCCTGATTTTGGTAAGAGTGGCTTCTGTCTCTCTGGTGTACACTGTCTACATGGGTGTAAATCTGGGTCCCTGGCTAGACCTTACATAATGAGTCCATGGGGACTTTGAGCCAGAACAGGAAAGATGCAGGTTATCAAGACCTGAGGGTCAGGATGCCTGTTTTGCCCTCACAGTGGGGTGGATACGAGAGATGGAATCTGCAGAGCTTTTGTGCCCTTATTTACTCTGTTCACAGCTTTGTCTTTGCCGCTTGAGTTCATCTCATGTGAACAGGAACTGACAGCAGTGCTAGTGCATACAATAAGGTCTCTGATGAACTTATGCATGCAGAAATAGCATCAAGTGAGAGACTTTAATGGCCAGGAGAAACCTTCACAGTGGAGCACTTGCTCAGTATGAGTAAGTCCCAATGTTCCATACTACACACACACACACACACACACTCACATACACACACACACACACTCACACACACACTCTCACACACACACTCACACACACAAACACATACACACACACCACACACACACACTCACACACACAGAGAAAAACACACCCACATACCACACCCCCACACACACACCACACACACACACCTCCCAAATAAGTACAATCTCTGCATGTCAACACTAGTCAGAAGACACAGGTCAGCACATAAAGAAGAACTATTTCCCACCACCCTGCAACCCCTGTGTGTAGAAGCTTTTTATTCTGCCAAGGCCTCCAAGGCCCTTTGCAGAAGGTCCAGTTGCTCTACTGGCCCATTGGAACTTTTTGTCTCTGGAAACCTGGGTTTCTCTGGTGCTTCAGCCCACCTGTTATTCTCATCACAGCTGCGTTGTCCCTACAGAGTTCAGAAGGCCCTGAATGCCCAGCAGGCACCAGCACATGGTGTTTAGCCAGTGAATGAAAAATGACCCACAGATTTGGGAGCTGTGAGGTTTGGACAATTAGTGCAGCAATCATTTGGCCCAAGAATCTGAGATGGAACAGCTGTTGAGAGTGAGCATGCCTTGGCTCTTCCCTGGACTGAGGGGCTCTGGAGGTCACAAGTATGGATAGCCTTGCCCGATGGTGCCAAGGACCAGGCTGACTTGCTGGTGTTTTGTGTACCTCACATCTCTAAAACCTCACTGAGAACTTGATTTCCAAAGGAAGTTCCTCATACACACTTGGAAGCACTGAGAGCATCATTCTGGTTAATGGTTGGTGAGAAAATTAAGAAGACTAGTTTAACTCTGACTTAGCTCAGGTGATCAATCTGAGCACACATTTTGGTGTGGCAAATTAAGGCACTAGGTAATTAGAATATTAATTTCTGTCTTATTAAACGTTAGCAGTAAACCATGATTCCATGGTAAGGAACATTCAATGCTTTCAACCCACCATTTGCTGGATGAGGCCCTTAAAATTAAAGTAATTAAAGTTAAAAAAGTTTTAAACTTCAGTTACTTGGTTACACTGACCACATTTCAGGGCTCCAAGCTACAGTTGCCAGTGGCCTAAACCCTGGGTCAAAGAGGAAGAGCTTTTCCATTCTAGAAGAAGGCTGAGGCACAGGACTTAGGACAATGCATGCTGGATGCTCATCCTGCATTGTTATCTGGTTCTCATGAAGTACCACACCTCCAGCCCACTGGCATTAGACTACTTGCTGCCTCTGTCTTGTGTGTCTTCTCGTTTCTTCCTGATCTGAGAAGTCACACTCGTTGCAGAACCATCCCTTCTGAGATACAGTCCTAACGCCACAGGACACTAGTTTCATGACCTCAGCCTCTTCCTCCACAGTCCTTTCAGCAAGAAAGTATGCTCTCAGTGTGAGTATCTACATCTCCAGAGAAGACAATAACTTTAGAAGGGCTGGCCCTTTGTAGGAAGTATGGGAAAGGGCCACACAATTGCTCACAAATGTAAGTGTGAGCAGTGGTTACAAATAGAAAGATGGCTAAAGGTTTACATATCAAGATCTGGGCCACTGAGAAAAGTAAACAAGAAGACTTGTACTCAGGTGTGAAATAACTGAGCTAGACAGGTATGAGGATGGCAGGGCTCCAGGCCAGTGCAGGCCCCTGGAGCTCTTGAGGGACATATGAAAGACACCATTGTTCCTTCTTGTATTTTGGTTTCTGATGGAGCTAATTGCAACAGAGTAAACTGTAAGAAAGGTTGTCTTCTAAGAAGAAGCCTCCACCTAGTTTAGGAAAAATAACCTAGACCATCCCACACACAAGAAGTTAATGAAACACACGGCAGATGCTTCTTGGTGGCTGGGAGAACAAAGTGGTTTGATTCAGTTTATAAGATTTTAAACATCCACCAGGTCAGAAGTACCAACACAAGTTAGTGACTAGCAACTAGCAGACCGTCAGGGTCAACAGCTAACAAATCACAAGTCAGAGATGGACAAAGCAGGTGTCCATGACCCTTAACAGGTGGGAGTACATGAACAGAGCATAGTCATCTCCTGGCTGGGTCAGGAGGACATGCATAGTGTGTGGGTTCTCCATTGGCTGAGCTATGATAACCTAGAAAGATTTGTCCAGTTTAAGCTCCATACACATAGAAGTTCCAAACTTTTTTCCTCTCTTGGAAACCCCTCCCAAGCTTGTAATTCTCTCTCAATTTTCCTTAATTATTTTTCTGTATTTTTTCTATTGATAAATCTTGCTTCAACCTTGCACACTCCCAGCAGTGTCCACATTTTAAATTTTCATTGTCATGAGACCATAAACTCATGTATTAGGTTGACCTTTGGTGATTGTTTGATGTCTGGTACCTTAGAAGCCTGGATCAGGCACAACTAACAGGTCTGGGAAAGTCCCATTGTACTAAAAAAGCTCTTGTGTCGTGGTCACCACCATGTAGGTCTGAAAATGCGTGGTTTCCTGTTGGAAGCCAGCAGCAGAAGCGCAAATGGCAAGAAAAGGCTGAGAAAGTGTATAGGCAGCTGCCAAGTCTCTGGAGAAAATTCTGGCCCAAGTTTAGAAGGAAACATTTCAAAACCTTGCAGTTAGGTCTTTTTGTAGATCTGAACTCCTGCTGCAGCAAACAGCAGCACAATATGGTTTTGAAAGTTTAACATTGTATTTGTCCTTTTTAAAAAGAGACAAGTTTCTGATAGTTCCATGAAGCCATGGCTAGGTAGGGTGTAAGGGAGTGGCTTTCTCTTTCAGAGGCTTGACCAGAAAGCCCAGGGTGACACTTTACACAGGAGAGGTGATTATCTATGAGCTCACAAGCAAAGACCTCTGTGAGAGACCAAATATGTCCACAGTGAACTTAAGAATGTGTCACTATCCCATGGTTATACTCAATACTCAGTGTGACACAGTAACTGAAGTGAGGGCTGAACCCAGGCTTTGCAAAAATGCGGCCACTGTCTTTTCATATGATTTGTTTTTCCTGATTAAAGGTTTTGGGGCAATGTTGACAGAACCATCAGCCTGATCTCAAAATTCTTTCTTTGAGGTCTCAGCCATTCTAAACGGTGGACTTCTGATCAGTGTAAGACATGCTTTTGCAGCAAGAAAGACTTCCTGTGGTATCTAAAACTGAGTCTGTGTCCAGCAGCTTGTGTTTTTTGAAATTCCTCCAGTAATGACAAGATATTGAATAACAGCCAGAAGAAGGAAACAGTGATAAAAACACAGGAATGGGAGGATCAGAAAGTCTGTTCTTTCCTGGAAGCTACATTCAGCACGCTTTTGTTTTCATTTATTGATATGTGGAAACTTTTCAAACAGAGGTGGTGTGCAGCAATACCCAACAGATGTTACTAAAAGGCCAAAAGTCATTTGTGTTTGTAAGTAGCCTACAACAGCATAGTTTTGGTATAGGGCAACATGGTGGAAGTATTTATCAAATACTAAGACAAGAAAACAATGAAAAATGAATACCTGATGTGGCTTGTGCATATTTATACATTTTAATTAAAGGACATGTCATGTATAGCTTTGTGTTAAACATGTCAACACTTAAAAGAATTGGGTAACATTCTGTGCTGTAGACAATCCCAGTTAGGCTTGAATTAAGCTCCAAATACCAACAACTGCAGCTAATCTAAAAGCTGGTAAAGCAACGTGTGAAAATGTGACCGAGTCTGGCTGTTTCTGCAGGTGACTCTGACTGTCCAAAGAGGTAATGAATCACTTCTGGTATGGAGAAGTCACTCTAGCCAGTGCTAACTAGTAAAAGAAACACATGGCATTCCACTCACGGAGCTAGCTAAGTCGGATATAAAAAACACTGAGCACACAGAGACAAATAAGAAAGGTAAAGCAAGCATAACTGAAAACTAAGATTAATTTCATGTGTTAAGTACAGAAGAACAAAAATCTCAAAATGCCTGGTCGGATGTTTAGTCAGGTAAAATTGCAAACATGTACAACTCAATCAACCATGTTTCCCCAGCACACAGGAGCACACAGGATCATGGAACCCAGGACATGCTATACTACATGGAAAGAAAACTCTGCTTGCCCCAGAGGCTACTATGCTACCCTTCCTAGTTTAGCTGAAGAAAGTTCTGATTCCTTAGAGCTCCACAGTTGAGAAAGTGAATTCTAGGCACAGGCAGTAAGTACTACTGAATGACTAAGACAGCGCTCCAAGTCTTTTTGATTGTCCTAGAAAAACCTTATTTTTCCCACAAGGTCCTCTGCATAAACTGGCCACCCTGGTCCAAGACTTCTGGAATTCCTCCATCAGAGTCAGGCATGTGCCCTGCTGCTTCTAAGAAAGTGTTTTTCAGTTTTTACCCATAAAATAAGATATAAAAAGTGGAGCACTTTACTTGTTGTTAAGAGAGAGGAGCAAACTGTTTCTTGGATAGGTCAAGGACACACCCAGAAAGCCATGAAGCAACAGCAGAAATAATAAAACCATCAGCTACACAGCTACACATGTGGCAACATGTCTATAAATAAACTTTTAAAATAAAGTTCCAAAGGAACTAACAAAGTACAAGATAGACACCATGTCAGCATGAGGACTCTGCTGAAGGATAACGGCACCACTCTTCATCCTAGCCAAGACTCATATTACAGCCAACAAGTTCCTCTTGGGGCAGGGACTCCTGGGGTTCTAGGGAATGGATACGAAGAAAGTCCAGTTGAGGGTGGACCTTGCTCTGATGGCCTAGAGTGAGGATAAGTTTCTAGAGTCCAGGCTGGGCTTCCATGGAATGGGAAGAGCAGGGAAATGAATATAATTCTGAGAGAATTCTAGACCCTAAAGTGGGCTTCCATGGTCTGAAAAGATCAGGAAAATAGATATAATTCTGGGAGAATAATGAATTTCTCGGTGAGAACATCTAATTTATCAGAGTTTCTGCAAATACAGTCCAAGTATATTAGCTAGCTTATGTGAAACACCACTAGGAAGAAACATAGGCGGCTATGCATTTGCTTGAAGTGTATGGATGGCCTCCAGATAGAGGAAAAGAAAAACCCATAAAGTAAAAGGCAAGCAGACAGTGATTTGTACCTCTAGACTTTTCTTATATAGACTATGGAGGCCAGTGTGGGGAAAATAAGACAAGGTTCTTAGTGGATGAAGTACAGAGTGAACAGGGAGGAAAAAATAGCCATAGGAACAATGGTCAAGGAAAGAAATAACAACAAACAAGAAAATGAGTGGACAATAACTGGGAACGTCTCCCAGTCCTATTAGTGATCAGCAAAGTGTTAGCAAACTTGGTATCTTTTCTTCTTGGAAATGAAAAATAAATGAAATTTTGTATTGATGAGTACTTAGGCCTCATGATCTGTGTACTTCTCCCCCAGATCTACAAATTGGATCTTTAACAATCAGGAGACAGAGCCTTGCTGGGTGACTGAGTCCTGATGGATGAGCTCATAAGGGAGGTCCTTCCTCAGAGCAATCCCATAGGGATCCACCCACTAATACCCAATACAGTGGAAAGGTAGCATTGAGCTCTGGGGGTGTGTGTCCTATTAGACCCAGCATCTGCCCGTGCCCTGACCTTAGACTTGAGCTTCTAGAGCAGTGAGAAACAAGTGTCTACTGTTGACAAGACATTCCATCCAGCTGCAATGTTTTGTTGTAGTAGCCTGAACCAAAACAAAGTCCTCTTAAGACATTCTAATGGTCAGAATTGTACAGGAACTTGTCTTATTCAAACCAAAAAAAAAAAAAAAATAGATCCAAAGATAAAAACTGCTTTTTATCTTTTATCCAAAGATAAAAAGGAAAAACTGCTGCTCAAAATTTTGCCCATTTTAAATAGCATTTATGGAAGCTTGTGGCAGAGATACTGAAAGGCAGGTGATGGCAAAGGACACAGCACACAGTTAACTCCAAGGATGAATTAATCAGGTGATTCCTAGTAGCTTGGATTTTGGAGCAAAATGGGATACAATCCAACCTGGATCACAGTAACAAATGGCTTATTTCATGTTAGCCTGATTTCTGGTGTCCACACATGGCCTTTGCAGATCCTTATTAGAGTCTAGAAACCACTGTTAGCATGTTAAACAGTGGTCCATGCCAATAGCCCAGCAGAAACAGAGAAAGTATCTAATTCCCTGCACTTTTGATTAGGGGCTGGGCAAAGGTATGTCACAGGTTTAAGGCAATAATGGTTCTCTCTTGTCCCTGAGCCTACAATACACCAGAGTTTTGTGCCTTCTTGGGAAAATGGGTGAATTCTGAAGAGGTAACCTGTGAGGAACTGTTAGCTTAAGGCTGCTACTGAGAAGGCTTGAAAGAGGGTTTGAATCTCTTGGGGACAGAGTTCCTAAAGATAAAGTCACTCTGAAGGGATCCCCTTGATGCAGAAATGAGAAATCCATGGTGAAATATGTTGGGTATCTGAATGATTAGGATATTTTAGCTTTCAGAAGCACAGTCTGAATCCCACTATTCTGGATGAATTACTGGATTCTTTGTTATTGCATTGACACATGCCTGATATTTCAAAATGGAAAGCTCTGAGGTCTCTTTATGTTTATATTTAAGGCACTTTTTACCTTTAGATGACAGAGGTAAAATTAATTTTGAAAGGACTTCTATTTAGTTAGCTTAAAGAAAATATTTATATTATATAAGTATTCTAAAAAGTAGAGATTAGAAATGAAAATTACAAATTAGCTCAGGAATCTCTTAAGTTTCTACAATTTGGATATCTTGAGTAAATAAGAATACTGGTTTTTAGTTTAAACAGACATTCAGAATAATCATTGTCACATGTTGCAGACACATAACATTTTTTTAAGAGTCAAACTGTGTTTGTGTTACAAAATTTCTCAGCAAGAAAAGTGAAAAAACCCCACAAATGGATTAAATCAGTGTATTTCCAAATAAGAGGAAGGATATATTAGTTGTCAAGCTTATGTTTATCTATCTACTTTTGACAGAGAACTGAAGAGAATTGGTTAGTCAGCAGCCCTACATCCCCCAAACCCCAAACCAAAAACCCTATGTTCACAGGCCAGATGATCCTCAGAGTGTTTGTGTGATAATTATTTAGTTCATATGGACAGCTGGAGAAAAAGACAGGGACAGAGATGGTGAGGTGGGACCTTTTGTGGCAAGGCCACGATCAAACTGTTATTATTTTTAAAATGAGCATTATTATCAAATACATTAATGTAAAATCCAGAATTTATTCTTTGACAATACTTGTCAAATTGTCCCTCTTCTTGCTCTCTTCTTGTTCTTGTGTCTCTTGAGACAGTGACGACTACCCACATCCAAGGTGGCCTTGAACTCAGGATTCTCCTGCCTGTCCAGTCCTGGCATTGCTGACATGTGCCACCATTTCTGGATCTTACTTATTTTTGTGTTCAAGTGTTGATGGAATCCATGATCTTGAGCACATAGGTGTATGGAGGCAGCACTCTACCAGGGAAGTACATCCTCATGGGAAATGCTTAACTCTTGGGAGGAGATTCAGACGGCTTTTCTTTGCCTTCTGAATCTCCTGATTAGGAAAGATTCCTTTTTGTTAAGATAATTTCCTATGGTTCACTATTTAAAAGTTACATTTTTTCTCTTTGTCTTTTAAATAACTATGTAACTTTCTGTATTTGGTTTTGAAATCTGTTACTGTTTCAAGCAGATGGCTGCCTTTGATCCTGTTTAAACAATGCTTTTACTTTTTTTTTTTTTTTTTGGCGTTTTGACTAACTTCTTCAAAATGAATTTTAAGTAAAGCCTTTTGATTTCAAACTAACTTGGGTTTTCCCATAGGGTTCCTAGCAAGCTCAAAAAAATTTGTTCTTTCTGTTTATAAACACTGCGAGATTAAATTAAGATAAAATTAATCAGGCTTTTTCCTTGGGAAGGAGACGGTAGCCAACTTTCTTTACCTTGTATCTATATGGATGATTGTCATTAGCCAGCCCTCCCTGAAAGTACCAAGCGGAGCGTGTCCCGAGACTATGCTGTTCAGACTGAGTCCCTATCACACTTTACCGCAGCCCTTTGACAGTTCTCTTAATCTGATGCTTTCCCAAAAGGTTCTGCAAGGAGCCATCATACATATTCAAGAGGATCCTTGGGAGATGGGAAAGGGAGGGCTTCAAGGTCATGAATTCCGTTGGATGGGATTTTTCAGAATCATGAAACAGACTGATCCAGGAAATAACTTTTAGGACCTTTTGTTTGAGACTGATTCTTTGGTGTCCTGTTTCCTAGATTCAGAGAACCCATGTACTCTTTTCACTGGACCTTTCTGAACCTTTGGTGAAGTATTCTCTTGTAAACAAAGAGAACTGGGGAGCTTTTACTGCATATTCTAATGTCTGTGGAATGTTGTCATTTGTGTAAGTTGATGGTGTTTCTGTTCTCCCCTAATAGGACACATCGGGTGGGTCCTTGGCATAGAGGAGCTTTTAAAAGTCTAATCTGAGATTCCTGTTTCCAGACAGTTCTAATAAGCTACAGCTGACCTCACAGAACAGTAAGCTTCTTTGGATATCACTGATGCTGACTTGAAGGTCCTTTGTGGTAATGGGCAAAGGCTTTGGCTGTGGAAACCTAAGCCCAAGTTCAATGGGACTAGATTTACTCTGTAAACTGCTTAGTCATCCGTGATTGCTTCTGGCAGCAGCAGGTGATTTCAGAAAAAAAAAACAAACTGCTTTTAGAGAACTCCAATGACCCCAACAGTGACTCCAGCCCTTTCCAACGTCCTCAGTTTTCATTTCACTTCCAAACCATTTTTCTTTCAACATCATCCTATGACTTTTCAAGCTAATGTTTCCATTTTTATTCCACTTTTCTTATTTGAAGTCACTGAAAACTGGAGATACCCCTTTCCTTGAGGTCCTCAAGTTGGACCTAGAAAAGCTATGATAAGCTTTAAGAAATCATCACTCCCTCGCTTTCTGACAATTGTCACATCATGCTGCATAGCCACTGTTCTGGGACACTTGAAGATACCTCCAAGGATATTCTATCTGAAACTTCAAGAGGTGTAGACTGATACTGCTCCCACAATGTAGAGGTGGTGGGAACTGGGAGCTAGATGCCTTTTCTGTGTTTTTTTCCTGGTATGCAATTTGTTCTGACTATTGACCTTTGTTGTTATTGTTGTTGTGGTTTTATTTAAGTCTCTGTACTATTTAAAGGTCTAACTTTGGTGTAAACTCTGCAGTGCCATCTCTTGACATGATACCTGTACTAAGTGAATGTGGCATCCTTAACTCAGGCAATGTTTACATATTATTTCTACCAACATCAACATTTTCTGGAAAAAAGTAATTTTGCCCAAATATCAGAACTTACTGGAGAAGACAGCAACAAAATAATGTACTTTTGTGCCTTGTTGGAAGAGGCCTTACCTATGGAGTTCAGAAAGCTCCAGCCTTTGTAAATGGGTTCTTGCTGTGGGATAATGCTCTTGCATACTGTAAAGATTTGTCACTCCTATTGGTTTAATAAAATGCTGATTGGCCAGTAGCCAGGCAGGAAGTGTAAGTGAGGTGACAAGACTGGGAGAATTCTGGGAAGAGAAAAGGCAGAGGCACAGTTGCCAGCCAGACACAGAGGAAGCAGAATAAGAATGTCTTAATGAGAAAAGGTACCAAGTCACGTGGCTAAACATAAGTTAAGAATTATGGGCTAATTTAAGTGTAAAAAAAGCTAATTAGTAATTTACTATAATATCAAACTTCTAAGTCAGTTATTTGGGAAGCAGCTGAAGGGTATTTGGGAATTGTTGGTAGAACAGAAACTTCCTACTACAGGTCAGAATGACTAGATTTAGGTAGATTTGTACAACACAACATAGAGCCACAGGGTGATTACTAGATAAATGAGAGGTAGTGTGTTCCATTATCCCACACTTCTGCAGTCTGGGGGGAATCTGAAACCCAACTACACTTTAGGAAGATAAAGACTAGCTGGAAAAGCTTGTTCTGACCCATTGGTAATTCTTTTAATTAAGTTTAGGCAGTGAGCACTCAGAACTGAGCTGCAATCCTGTGATGGTACCTTCTAAATTCCTTAATTGTTGGATCCACTGAAGTACTCACTGATATTGAGAACCAGACAGTCAACCACATGACCACAGTCACAAAAAACAGGATTCTGTTTTTTGATATCTCGTATACATAGGAAAGGAATGTGATGTGACCATTGGTAATACCTAACAGCTGGAGACATTCTCAGTTCACAGAGAGAATGGCCAGAAAAGATGATGACAGTTAAATGAAAGTAAAATTAACCAGGGAGGCTGGACTGACCTGTGTCTGAGTTGGCAGCCACATCAGCTGAGACACTCACACAGGTGTTTTCTTAGCAGTTGTGGCAGTCCTAGCCTCAAGCAATAGATGAAAGCTTGGTATATTGTAGCCAGTCAGTAACATCTATGTAGCTATCCACCCTAACCAGTGAGAAAAGCATCTCTGTTTGATGTGCCCAGCACTGCTCAAGCCTGCTTGCCACTCTTGTGAGATTGCATTTAGTCTTGTCTTCCAGCAACAGATGGTTTTCCACTTAACAAAATTTTCACATCAAGAATATTTCTCTGAATTTATTTTGACATTGCTGGCCTATTTTCTGCATGTGCTGTTACTAGTTATTGTTATGGGTTAGTTCTGTTTTCTTTTCTTTTCTTTTAAAAAAAAACCAACAACCCTTTTATTTATTTATTTGCCTTGGTGTTTGCCTGGAACTGAAACTACAGACAGTTGTTAGCTGCCATGTGGGTGCTGGGAATCGAACCCAGGTCCTCTGGAAGAGCAGATGGTGCTCTTAACCGCTGAGCCATCTCTCCAGCCCCTAGTTCTGTTTTCTCCCGAAGCCTATGTCTATTGTTCTTGACAGAAAGTTGACATTTATATGTCTATATCCACCATGCCCAGTATTCTTGTTTACTCTTTTTGTCAATGTAACAAAGACTAGAGTCATCTAAGAAAAGAGAACTCAATTGAGAAATTACTTATACCAGGCTGGCCTTGGGCATATCTTTGGGGGCATTTTGATTAATGACTGGTAGAGGAAGGCATAGCTCATTGTGAGTAGTACCACCTCTGGTCAGGTGGTCCTCAGTTATATAAAAAGCAAAATGAGCAAGGCAGCAAAGCTGCACCCTCCATGGTTTCTGCTCTAGTTCCTGCCTCTAGGGTCTGCCTTGAGCTCCTGGCCTGGCCTCCCTTAATGACTGAGTAAAGCCTATAAGATACATTAAACCATTTCCTCTTTAAGTTGCTATTGGCCATGTTCTATCTCAGAAACAGAAGCAAAGTAGAACAAAATGTGGAAGCAGAAAGAGGGTGTTGCTTTGATTGACCTGCCTGTGTTCTGGAGGAATGATTATAGGAATGTTTGGAAATTTGTGCTAGAAAAGCCACTGAGCTTTTGCAACTTATATTTATGGTTATGAGCCAAGCCTTTAATGGCTGAGCTACCCTTCCAGCCCGAGCTTTTGCAACTTAATAAGCTATTGTGTAAACTTAGAAGATAATGCCTGGCTTGTGAAGTTTCAGAGGGTAACAGATCCTCTCAGGGCCCCTAAGGATCATTAAAATTTTTAAAGAATTTATTCTTTCTTTATATAATATATTCTGACCACAGATTCCCCTTCCTCCCTTCCTCTCAGTCCTTCCCCTACCTCTACTCTCTCCCAGATACACCCTCCCTCCAAAGAGCAGACTTCACAGTGACATCAACCAAACATGGCACAAGAAAACCAGGCATAGACGTTCACATCAAGCCTGAATGAGGCAACAATAGGAGGAAAAGGGTCCAAAAGACAGACAAGAGTCAGGGTTACTCCCATTCCCACTTTCAGAAGTCCTCTCAGAGAAACAGAACCTTTGTTTTCCTGGGGCAATCAATGCTGCTTACCTGGAGCTGAAATCTTACTTATGATCAGCATGAGACCAGCTTCATTTGCGTGAAATACCCTGGGAAGTATTTACTCTGGGACAGCGCACTGAAACTGTGGTCCGGAGGGAGTCAAGGCTACATCTCAAGCTGGTAGCTAAAGTTGAGAGCATTCAAGTGATTTCCATGCGCTACTGGTTTTGGTGGTCTGAAAGCAGCAGGATTGGAAAAGTAACTGAAAAAAGTTAAGGCTCTGTACTGTGAGAGGTCAGGAGAGGTCACTGGTGACTGAATGGGTTCTGGAGAGAAGTCAAGGCATGGCAATATGTGGCAGAATAGGAATCTCTGAAAAGGCCAGGAGAAACCATTGTTGAAGATGCTGCCTCAGTTGAAGCCAAGGACCTAGCATATTTGAGATGCCAGGACTGTGGAAAAGCAGCAGGGGTATAGTGGAGTTGGCCGGAGTCTGGTAGAAAAGCTGTGTGTGCTGTGGATACTAGAGCAGGGTGAGATGATCTGCTAAACTCTTTGGAACCTAGAAGATTGTAAGTGTGCTCTAGATTTTGGACTGAATTATGTACATTGTTGGAGTCTGAGTTTGTTTAAGTGTTATTATTCTTATGTCTTGGGTATCCTCTTTTGGAATAATAAATTATTTAGCTTGTTTTTTAAATTTCATAGGAAACTACACTGGACTTCCGGTATTTTTAAAAAAAGAGATTTTCAACTTTTATAGTATTAGAGAATTTTAAAGACAGTAGAGCTTAAAATAGATTATATTTTAGGTGTGATAGCAACATGATATTATGGAGAATAAACAAAAAGGAAAGGTTATGTGATGTGTTTGTATGTCATTTTGATAATTGGTCAGTTATGCTGGCTAAGTTTTGTTTATACAAACTAAAGTCATTTAGAAAAATGGAACTTCATTTGAAGAATTGACTCCACTAGTTTGGCTTTTGAGTATGTCTGTGGGCATTTTCTTGAATAATTTTTGATGTGGGAGGGGGGCCATACCATGATAATTGATAACATATCTGGCTGATGCACCTGGGTTGTATTAAAAAAAAAAAAAAACAAACCTGATCATCTAGGTTACCTCACTCAATATAATCCTTCTAGTCCCATATATTTAGCTGCAAATTTTATTTCTCTTTACAGATAAATAAACATTCCACAGTTATTTATTATCCACTCACCAGCTGAAGGACATTTGGGTTGCTTATGTTTCCTGTGATTGTGAACAGAGCAGCAATGAGCATGGCTGGACAACTACTGTGGAGTAGGCTGTTGAGTGCTTTGAGTATATTTAGGTCCTATGGAAGATCTATTTCTATTTTTAAAATTTTTCTAGAATTCTCCATACTGATTTCAGAGTGACTGCACCAATTTGCATTTCCATCAACAGCAAATGAATATTTACTTTTCTCCACAACCCCATCAACATTTGTTGTCAGGTATTTTGTTGATCTTAGTCACTTTTGGTGGGTGAGATGACATCTCAAAGCTATTTTAATATGTATTTCCTTAATTCTAATGATAATGAACAATTCTGAGTTATTTATTAGCCATTTTAGTTTATTTTGTTGAGAATCCTTTGGATCCATAGTCCACTTTTAGTTGGGTTATTTGTTTCCTTGACTTTTTTTTTTTATTTAGTTTTTTCTGGATACTGATTATCTGTCAGGTACATAACTGGCAAAGATTACCTTCCATTCTTCTGGGTTCTTCTTCACTCGATTGATTGTTTCCTTAGCTGGACAGAAGGTTGGGTTTGTGTGTGTGTGTGTGTGTGTGTGTGTGTGTGTATGTTTAGTTTTATGAGGTTCCAATTGTCAATTGCTGTTCTTAGTTCCTTGTCAAATGGAATCCTGTTCAGAAAGTTCTTTCCTACATCTATATCTTATAGGGTACTGCCTATGTGTTCCAGCAGATTTAGTGTTTCAGGTTTCAAAGCGAGATCTTTGATTCACTGGGATCTAATTTTTGTGCAGGGTTATAGACTGGGTCTGATTTCATTCTTCTGTATGTGGAAATGCAGTTTTCCTGGCACCATTTGTTGAAGGTGCTATCTTTCATTCAGTATGTATTTTTTTGCCTCTTTGTCATATGTCAGGTGACCCGAGTTATGAGAACTCATGTTTGGCTCTCCTATTTTATTCCATTGGTCTATATATCTGTTTTTGTGCCATTACCATACTGCTCTTAACACACAGCTGTATGATATATCTTGTAATCTAAAATGGCAATTCCTCCAGGGTTCTTATTTTGAGCTAAGATTGATTTGGCTATCCAAGGATTTTCTGATTCTATATGAATTTTATATTTTCTTGTTTTGTGAAGAGTGTTTTGGGTATTTTGATTGGGATTGTGTTGAATCTGTAAATTGCTTTTGGTAAGATGGTTATGTAGCCCTTGTTTTTCTGTCAGAGGTTGAGGCTCAGCCCTTATTGCTGAAGACAACACATACTTAGGACAAATGACGTGGATGACTCAAGCTGATCTGACCTGAAAGCCTCTTTCATGTGGTCCTCCACAGTTTCAGAACATATCACACAAACTTCCAAGGGAGGGAAGCAGTTACATTGTCTTACTCAGCTGAAACACCTATGAACCAAAGCAATTACCAGCATGATGAAATAGAAATAAAGGTACAAAAGGTGGCAACAATCAACAGCTGTCCAATTAGACTTAGACCCCACTCAACCAGAGGGAAATCGTAGCTGACACTGGAATTCTAGTCAGCTTCCCGGTGTTCCTGAGGTCATGTACCTTAGAAAATAATCCATTTTCATTACTTTGCTAGATCAGCCTAATTCCTTATACCCACAGACAGCAGCTACCAGTCATTAAAGAACTTCTCTTTACAGCAAATGGAGATCATCACAGAAAATCACAACTGGACACAATGCAGAGATCAAGAGATATGGGTGATGCCACAGTCACTAAATATATATATATACATTGCAGCTCCTATCTTTGTGGCTCTAGAAACACCTTAGAAGAAGGAATGGGAAGGACGTCTGCTAGAGGTGGTTGCATAAACAAGACTGGCACAGTAGCAATATCAGTTGATATGTTATTGGAAAATTTTGTGGGTTGTCACCCCTTGACAAAGAACTAAGGTTAAATATTCACTGCTTCAAGAAGAAGAATTAGTCTCTCTTATGCAAGAGTCCTCTTATTGGTTGTTCAATGCTGAGTGGATCCATTTTGAAACCATATATATGCAAACAACAAAACAGACTCAGTAGGTTGTATTTATTTATATTTGTGTACACACAAATATGTAACATATAAGCAAATGAAAGAAGGCTATCAACTTGAGTGCAAAGGGCATGGGAAGGGTTTAAGAGGAGCTTCCTTGGAGGGTCTGGAAGATGATAAGGGAGAAGGAGAAGTGACACAATTCTCTCTAGTTAAAACTGTCTAAAGAGAAAAAGAAAGGAAACTATAAAGCCATGAAGGGTAAGTCAGTAGACAGTGTCCCTCTCTAGTTCCTGCCTCTAGATTCCTGCCTTGAGCTCTTGCCCTGGCTTTCCTAGATGAACGATTCTAAGCTATAAGCTGAGATGAACCCTTTGCATCCCAAGCTGATTTTGGTCAGTGTTTTATTACAACAACAGAAAGCAATAAAAAGTTGATTTCTCATTTAGCAAAAATATTATATCGAGAATGATCTCTCTGGATTTTCTTTTGACATTATTAGTTTATTTCCTTCATGCACTGGTTACTGTTGTGACTTTACTCTTATGTGATGCACATTTTACATTTCTCCTGCTGCTCATGTCATTGTCCACTACTAACCCTATTATTACTATGCCCAGACTTATACATAATTGTGCTTCAGATGCAGTATATCTCTTTCTGAAATGGGAACTTACTTTGATTGGATTATCTCAGGAACTGCCGTATCCACTTAGGATACAATGTTAGAAATGATCATATAACTTAGTTTGAATAATGAATGTTTCATATGTGAGCACGTGTCTATGTAAAAATAAACTATTGATGCATTATTACCTGACTTGGTCACCCATGCCCTTTGAATTTCAGATAAAAGATCAGGCTGTGTGGTGGAAATGTTCTCTGTATGATGTAAATAAAGGAGCTGTTTTGGCCTATTCACAGCACCATAGAAGTGCGTGGAAAATCAGAGGACAGACAGGTAGAAGGAGGGTGGAGTTAGTCAGTCTCCATCCAACCCCCCAAAGAAGAGACATGTACCGAATCCACGTGAACTGCGGGCCCAGCCATGTGGCAGGTAGATTATTAGAAATGGATTGAATTAAGATGAAAAAGCTAGCTAGTGATGTGCCTGAGACATGGGCCAAGCAGTATGAAATTAATATAAGCGTCTGATTCATTTCTTTGGGGAATAAAAGCCACCGCGGGCCAGGTCGGAACCTCTGGCCCAATCGGGCCGGGAAACCTTTTACAACAAGGCTGTGTTTAATACAGAATTGGCACAAAAATAAGACATGCTGACACAGATGGGTAGAGAGATAAACAGATAGATGGAAAGGCATGTAGGCCTATAGACAGAACACAGCCATTAGTGTGGACCAGGCAGATCCAGTGTTGCTTTGATCATCAAAGACTCTGAGACAGGGGATGACTAAGTGCTTGATAAGGTCAACCATCACCCTCCAGGCTTCATGGTGGCACACACTGTGCTCTTCTCTAAAATGTAGATGACTTAGAATAGAACAGAGGCAGACCTCTAGTGTTGAAAGACTCAACTCTGATTGTCCCACCATAAGCTCTCTGTCCTGTTACCACATATATTCCTGCTTCCCCCACCTGCCCATCAAATGCTCATACATTGTCTACTCTGAATGGGTCTGTCACTCTCTTACTGTGCCCCAAATCTCTCCACTTTGGCTAAGCTCCTGCTATTCTCTGGTTCTGAGTAAAGAGCCTAGTTTCTTTTTATCTATGTTAGGAAAAGCCTTCTTCCTATCCCACTTGCAGAGGCTCATCTTCCTCTGCCAGTCTTCTTGCCTGCTAGTCTAATAGCTTCCCAGGATCATCCTTTCTCAAGCTGTACTCAGGTCCAGGAATATTCACCAAGGACTCTGTTGCTATCTTCTTTCTGCCCTGCCTTGTATAGATCATTCAGTGTCTTTACACTGTCCCTTCCCTCTGCACTGCCCTTTGAAGTGAATGTTCCACCAAGGGTATCCCATTCTCCAGCCATGGACCAACCCTTTCCGTTACCAAGGCATCAGAGGTCCCACACTGGTGTCAACTGAACATGTGAGCCTGATCTGAATGCAAGTAGCAGGAAGAATGCTTCTGTGGGAGGCAGTACATGAAAAATCCACACATTTAGTGCGCTATAGTTTTTAAATATAAAACTCCTTTTAAAATTAACCTACTAACTGACAAAAACAGGAATCAATGCTAGTCTTATTGGTGTCAGGAGCTGATACCACAGTGTTAGAGTCTGTGTAACTTGTGTCTGTGTGAAGATTCTAAGTGATAGCCTTACTGTGCAAAGCTGTGAAAAACCAGTGTGTCATGGTTAGCCAGCAGGATGTAGTTCCAGTTCTTAGTATTTGAAGCATCCTGCATCCTACAAGCTCATCCCACAATGTTGGTTTTATTCACACAGACTCAGTTTCTGGTAAGGCTCAGAAACCAAGAGAGGCCCAGCACCACTGTGCTCCATGCAGAGCTCATTTCTAGAGATGCTATCTGTTTTTCACATGGCCACCTAGATATGACTCCAGATCCCCAATAATGACCATAGGTTTGTGTAGCCTGTAGACTCTAACTTTGTCCTCCTAGCAAGGCTGAGAGTTTTGAATGGCTGCTCCTTCTCTGGTTTCTTCTGATCTTTATCCATGACCTGGTATTACATTAGGCAGAGTATAGACACATGATTAGCTACTGATAAAAATTCTAGATTATCATATAACAAGTGTAAAAGTGATTAATTTGACTTAAATAATAAAGAAGTTTGGGGATTAGTTACAATCCAGGAGTTTGTTTTTAGATTTCATGTTAGATGGTCTTAAGAACATTCAGGAAATAAACAACTATATCACAAGTCACATTGTAAAGGCATGGATTCTAAATCAAACTGTGGTACATCTACGCAATGGAGTACTACTCAGCAGTAAGAAAAATTGATATCCTAAAGTTTGCAGACAAATGGATGGATTTGAAGAATATACTCCTGAGCGAGTTATCACAAGCCCAGAAAGATAAGCATGGGGTAAACGCACTCATAAGTGGACTTTAGACAAAAAGCAAAGAATCCCCAAGCTGCAAACCACAACCTCTGAACAGCTTGGGATCAGAAGGAACTTAAGAGAGACAGCCAGGGATTCCCCTAGGAAGAGAAAATAGAGACGATCTCCTTAGCTAATTGGGACCATAACAGGCAGTGACCAAGGAAAGGTGGGAACAAGTCATGAGAGAAGGAGATGGTTTAGTGAGAGGAATAATGAAGAGGGAGAAAGAAGGAGATGGGGATCTTAATAGAGGAAGCCAGTGTGGCATTGGAAGGAAACCAGGTGCTATGAAAACCTCCAAGAACTCACAGGATGTCCCTGGCTAGGTCTTCAACCAATGGTGAAGGGGCTGCCTAGACAGGACTTCCCCTATAATCAAATGAATAACCTCCCTAAATGCTATCACAAAGCTTGAATCCAACAATGAATAGAGGTGGAGGCAGAGATACATGGCTGAGCACTGAGCTGAGCTCCTGGTCCAACTGAGAGTCTGTATGAGCAAGGGGATAGGGATTACAAGAAAAATTCCCACAGTGATGGCTGGCTGGAGCACTGGGAGCTCACTGAATTAAGAACAGTCACTGGGGAACCATAAGGAAAAGGAACGAGGCCCTCCAAGGATAGGCAGCTGTCCACTGACTTCAGCAATATGTGGAGTCTTGAGGCAAGGAAGGGATCAGACTGTGTTTCTGTACATGGGCTGACACTTTGGAGCCCATTTCCTTCAGGGGAACACCTAACCCAGTCTTGATATTAGGATGAGAAAATTGGACTTGCCTGGTGTGGATGCTGAGCTGATCCATCTTGGGACTTCTTGTCCTTTGGGGGGAGGGGATGGGAAATGGAGAGGAGGGAGGCTGAAGACTGACTGGGAGGGATTGGGAGGAGGAGCAAGTGAATATGCGGGTAAAAAAGTCTTTATTTTATAAATAATTAAAAAAGAAAAGCTGGCTAGAAACAAGCCAAGCTTAGACCGGGTGTAAATAACAATAAGTCTCTGTATATTTATTTGGGACTTGGGTAGAAGCCTCCAAAAACAAACAAACAAACAAACAAATGAAAGCCTATTCACTGTCTCCTTTCTGCTGTGCTATAGTCCAGGTTGCCATATACCACAGAGGGGGACTGGACAGAGCTCAGCGGCATCAAGAGCAGCATGGTATTCTTCCCGGCAAATACGATGGCTGGGAGGTGGGCTTTAGAGACAGTGGTAAGGAGCTGTGAGTTTTCCCATGAGCTAAGTGGCTTGCAATCCTTGTGTTATGGGTTGTTACCTTGTGTTCTGGACTGTGGATCTACCCTAGTGAGCCATGTAGGAGAGCTGTACAACAACAGTAACACACCCATGGTTCCAGTCCCTTTACTGTGGATCTACCCTAGTGAGCTACAGAGGAGAGCTGTACAACAGTAACACACCCATGGTTCCAGTCCCTTTACTGTGGATCTACCCTAGTGAGCCATGGAGGAGAGCTGTACAACAACAGTAACACACCCATGGTTCCAGTCCCTTTACTGTGGATCTACCCTAATGAGCTATGGAGGAGAGCTGTACAACAACAGTAACACACCCATGGTTCCAGTCCCTTTTTATTATCTATTTACTTACCAACATCTATTACTATGTAAAAGACACAATTTAATTGTAATTTCTTAAAAAAGATACAGCATTGAAGATATCTTAAAGGGAGAAACTTGATAAACACTGTTTCAAATTTAACAATACTTGTAGTTAGTTTTTTCTTATGTAGGCATATTAAATAATAAAAATAACTG